>CALZFC010000031.1:185000-237500 GCA_945643635.1 Allodiplogaster sudhausi | reverse complement strand
AACCACCGATGCTTTCCAATAACTTTCACTGTACTCCTCTTCTCTGCTCTGTACAAAACTACACGAACTCACTCTGAAACGTGTCACTTCGCTGAAATCAAGCGGAATAAGGGGCATTTTATTGCTTATTGTTAGCCTTCTGAATTTGCTCGCTGAATTTTTCGCTTATACGAGTTTTTCTTCAAATATTTTTGCTCTTAACATACATATGCTTGAACATTGCGGAAACGGCAGATATTGATGTATATTCCTAATACTGGTTGAATCAAGTTGTGGCTAATAAAAAATGTGCAGTTGATAAATTAAAATCCTACATTTGACATCAAGAATACTGTATGTGTGACAACACCCGGTTTCAATTGGGTGTCTTGCATACTGTCGAGTGTAGGTGCGGCTTGGATTTTGAAAACCTCGGAAGTTTATGGCAGGATCTTCATTTACATCTTACTTTTACATGTGCGTTGGGTGTTAAACGCGGTACTTAAGTTGGAATTAGGTCATTTTTGTTCTTTTTCGTATAACTGTTTGACCCTGATTCCGTTCGTAGAAACTTTCTCTTGCAGGTTTTGCCCATAAGTTGAGGGTATTGATTCCACAATTTGATTGCTTCTCGATTATTTAAACGTCTAACCACTGTTAGCGTAGATGTGAGTGTGACACGGAGAATCTCTGAGCTTGTTTGCGTTAGGCAATCACAATCCTCACAGTGGCTGCTTCACTCATCTTCCTTACGAATTACGCTGCGTTCTTGTTCCTTCACTTGCATTCAACAGTCTTCCTGTCCTTGACTATTAACATGCTTCCTTTGTTTCTTCAAGTGTTACTCTTGTAGAAGGAAGATATGGACAAAACTCGGGCAGAGCTGGAGGAATTTCGAAAAAGACGGATGAAGGAACAATCAAATGTGAGCAAGGATCAGGACGTCTCCTCCGCCTCGGCCGAGGTATCCTTTCCAGGGTTTGTACCCGTTGAAACAAAAGCGTTCTTTCCGCTTTATAAAGTGAATCTTCAGTTTAGGCATATTCTGCAAGACATAAAAGTCCTTCAAGGCCCTGGTTAGCGTCGCTGTACTCTTACCTGGACACCGCTGATCCACTGAACATTCTTCCGCTTAGGTATGTTTTTGTTGTCGTTTTATTTCTTGCAAGTTCATTTCGCAGTTAGCTGTTTATTTTACAAATCTTCTTTGTTCCCCAGGCACCGTTAGTTTAATTCCTGAAATTATGAACTTTACTCTTGTAGGTTATGGCGCGAAAAATTCGATCACAACCCTGTTTGTGTTCTCATCTGGAGCCTTGTTGTCTATTCATCTCTACAGGCATTCTTCATTTGGTAACGTAGTTTTTTTAATGCTTTTTCTTGAGAGTGAGTTTTTAGTTTATGCTTTAGGTGTGAGTTCGGTGCGGTCTTCTTTGTTTTCGCGATGTTCGTAGTCATTTCGCTCGGATTGGGTCGACGCTCCGACAACGAAGCTTCCGCCTATTCGGTTGCTCTTTCATTCTTGAGAGTGTGAATTTGATTGCATTGTCGTGCTTTGCCAGGTTTTCAACCCGAACTGCGAGCGATTGCTCGGCTCAATGACATCAGAACACTTTGAACGGGATATGCTCCATCGACAACGATGATCATATCTGCTTGTTACGAGGTCTTCTTTCAAAGTTATTTTAATACCCGGATTCGTTATTTAAATAGTGTCTTCCGAGATAGCTGAACTGGTTTGGGCATTAAGAAAATTCTTCATAGTTGAAAAGTTCTTTAACTTTAGACCCCAGAGTTCATATTCGATCAGGCTAACTGCTACTGAATAAACGGTCGAGAGTTGTACAACCGAGATCCCCTTCCTCAATGATTGATGCCTGAGGCACTATTGATTGGTTCTTCATTCCTTTATCCAGGACGACGACGCCACCGCTTCTTCCTTTCTGTTTCCCTGGTTGTATGGCTTCCAAGTTGGGCTCCATGTGGTCAATGACTGGCTGTCGCGAGGCTGGACAGCTGGACTTATTCCATCTCTCTCTCTCTCTCTCTCTCTCTCTCTCTCTCTCTCTCTCTCTCTCGCTCTCTTTCTCTCTCTTCTCTTTGACTCCTCTCCCCTTCCTTGGAATTTCTTTTATTCTTCTTTTTCCTGCCACACTTTCACCAGTTTAGCCTGTCTTCGCGTCTATTCATTGCCTTTCTCGTAAGTTTGCTTACACGGGGAGTGAATTGCCTTGCATGCTCCAGTGTTAGTGTACTCCCCTTGTTTGGTATATCTGAATCCGTAGTATTTCTTCCTTTAGTTTCACTTTCTTGCTTGTTGTTCGCTCTCGTCTCTGCTCGCATAGCAAGTCATTTCCATGTCATGAGTTTGTTGTTTGCCAGCTCCTTTTTTGTCATGTGAACTTCTCGCGTGCCTTCCTTCTTATCCGCTTCTTCTCTGGTGTGCATTGGAATCGTGGATTGGGTTGTTTTGTGGTTGTGGAGTAGTGAGCAGTGGGTGCGGGGATTTCCTGGGTTTGCCCTTTTCCTCCAGCAGAGCTTCGAAGAAGAGCACGTCTAGTTTCATCAATGCCATCACTTCTCCATTCCATCCTTATCCCGTTCAACTTTCTCTGCTCCCTCTCCCTTCCTCTCTTCTTTCCATCTCCAGTATATCCCTGGGTATGCATCCGGATAATGCCATTGTCTGCTTCGCTGTCCTCTCTTTTCTGTCCTAAAAGTGGTTGGCCATGCCTGGAGGCTGGTTTCGCCATTACTGCGAGTGCAGCTTGTCCCTTTGACTCCTCTTTTCCCTCACTCATTCCACGTCTCATTTCTCTCTCTCTCTCTCTCTCTCTCTCTCTCTCTCTCTCTCTCTCTATCCCTCTCTCTCTCTCTATCCCTCTCTCTCTCTCTATCCCTCTCTCTCTCTATCCCTCTCTCTCTCTCTCTATCCCTCTCTCTCTCTCTCTCTATCCCTCTCTCTCTCTCTATCCCTCTCTCTCTCTCTATCCCTCTCTCTCTCTCTCTCTCTCTCTCTCTCTCTCTCTCATTTCTCCGTTGCTACTCCTTCACCATTGTTTCTCAACGTTCTCTCGGCCCCGTGTTCCTTCTGTGGGGTGACATTTTCATTACTTAGTCTTCGTTACTGTTTTAGACATGTAATTATTTGGTTATTGTATTTTCTGGTTTACTGGTTCTTTGAAATCGGGCACCTTGTTGATAAAGGTATATCATCCTATTTTAATTGTTCTTCACGTCTTTACGGTTTATTTGACCGTAGGATATTTTTGTCTCCATCTATTATTACCCTGCGGTCATCTCGACGTGTTCGGTGTGTAAAACACTGGGGGAGTGTGAATCTTTCCTCCTTTCTTGCACTCGCCAGAGTCCATCACTGCTCGTGGCTCCCCATTCTTGGGTGCGATGCCGACCGCGCCTAGTGTCTGTTCCGAGGGCTGGTGCACTGCTAGCAAATGGGGATGGCCTCAGTGTTAGTGAGTAGTATTTCGTTGTGACTTATCTTACTTTCCAACTTAACCTTCTTCGCTACTCTGGAGCTGTTGAATAGAACGAAGATTTCGTCGAGTTTCCCTTTTTAGCAATAGTTGCCATTCCCGAGCTGCCGAAGAAGCGGAAGACGAGAAGGAAGGTGAAGAAACCGCCTGCAGATTCGCAACTGTTTTGTTCGTTTTTCTTCTTCTTATTCCTTGAGCGTCCATAGGATTACCCATGAAGGTTGAAGAGGAGAGTGAAGGACTGGGAGAGAGAGAGAGAGAGCCTTGTTTGGTCTGTCTTGAGTTCGAACTTACTGTCTAAGCCGGCTTTGTCCGAGCGCTTCCTTCTGCCATGCTGTTGTGGGGCGAAACGTGGGAGGCACTCCTTTTTTTAAATTTATCTTCCGTCTTTTCCGTTTTCAAGGACAGCTATTCAGAAAACACGATGATTTAGATTATATTGCGTGTTTATGGTTAGACTATAATGTTACTTATTATTGGACCCAAGCTTTGTTCTCTATTGCAAGTTGTCTCTTTTTTGGTGGTCATTCTAACTGCTGCAGCGTGCAAGCATCCCTTCCAATGAATGCAGTCCCGGTTATGTGCTTGCCATATCATCTGACCAGCACTCCCTCCAATTCTCTTTCCTCCCCTGGGGACTCTTCTCTGGACCCACTCGCACTTTAACACTGCTTCTCACTTGTCACGATTCTTCACAGCTCTCTTCCATGACATTATAGTCTCTCTCTCTCCCATTCTCTCTCTCCTTCTCTCTCTCTCTCTCTCTCTCTCTCTCTCTCTCTCTTTCTCTCTCTCTTTCCATATCTGTGTGTGGTGGCAGAAGCTTCGCCCTCCTTTTGCTCTATAAATCCTTGCTAGCTTCTGCATGTCTTGTGGTTTTGCAATTCCACTGGTCTTTTCAAATTGGCGAACGTGTTTTATTTAACTTTCTAAGTCGATTAAGGTGTTGTTTCCTGAATTTTTATTTAAATATATATTCTGTTATCTAGTGCAATCTTGCCGAATTATTGGATGAATAAGAAATATGCTTTTCCCCCAATAACAATGAATCTGACGCTTATCTCATTGCAGATTTTGATCCTCTTCGCTGTAGCGGGTTCAAGTTCTACAATTGCGATGCTCGCACCATGGCCATCCACCTGCCCGACGTTCAAGTTGGAGACATTCAGTTCGATCTTCATTTATTTCTATATCATCACGCTATTTCTTGTATTTCAGTGTCAAGAATGGATATCTTTCTTTTGAGGAAGGTAGCAGTGTGGGTACTTGCCACGGAAGAAGCAGAGCCATCTCCCGAGTCGCCCTTGTTCCGGAGGGTGAACCTCCACCCTGAAGCAGCTTCCCTCTTCTACCCCGCTCCGTTCGATCGCCGCAGCCGCACTGCGTCCTCAGACATTTCCAGCAGGACAAGTCGCCGAGCCTTTAGTGAGCCTCCGCGTCCCTGGCAAGTGTGCTGTCTTCTGATTTTTCTTGCCTTCAAACATTGTCGTGGTTCATTGCTTTCAGAATCTTTCTGTGATGTGGAGTTCACCACGTTAAAATGTATACCTTCCTCTTTCAGTCTTACAGTTGGACTTAGAATTGTCGTATTTGAGCAGCCCCGGAGAAGCTTCGCTCTATGAGACTACGAAGTCTTCGTTTCGTGCCTCTAGGATTAGCTGCTCATCGTCTTTGCTCGGCATTAACCTGCTTGAATTGGGCGTGGACTTGTTCTTCCTTACTGTCAGTTTGTTAAGTTTTTCTGTTGAAGAATTGTCTACAGATGATAATATACTTAGCTCGATGACCTGGAGAGTGAATTTGATGGCGAACTGGCTCGTTCTGGGTGAGCTTCTGTAGTGAGTAATCGGATCCATGCTGCCTCGACATGCCAGGATCAGTGTGAGCATGATTTGGATTGTGCATGTCCTTTTTTGTTCATTTCCTCACATGTATAACCCTTGTTACAAGGGCCTTGTTACGTCTTCTTTTTTTATAGTAAGCTTGTTAATGCAGTGATAGCATTTTGTTATTACTTAATTTGAAAAAAATATATACTAAGTATATTGCTAACTTCTAAAGTGGTAACTCTTGTTACATTATAAATGATCTCATTGGATATAAATTTGTTTGTTGTTTTTACGCCGTCTGTTGACGCTTTGGTATGAATCCATCTCGCCTCGTATCGGTTTAATTTTTGTGTGAATGCTTGTTCTTATTGATGTCTTGTTCCCACATTCCCTATGATATATGCCATCGTTTTCCGTTGCGGGTTCACTTCACTAGTAACGAAACATCTTATGGGCCGTTGTTTTCTCAGTTTGTTAGCTGACCTTCCATGATAACATTTCAGTACTGTAGTGGGTTCTGGGACAATTCGTAAATTAGTTTAGCAGTTTCTTCATCACTTCTTCCCATTTCACGTTCTAATATTATCTTTCCTTTTCTCTCTTCTCTCTCGTCCACGCTAACACTCTTGTCATGCTTCATTGTAGGCCCCATCGCATCCGCTCGTTTCCTCCCTTCCACTCACTTCTCTATCGCCCCTCTTTCCTGTCTTTTTGCCTCGCAGGCTCTTTATCTCACTATTTTTGCTCCTATTATCTCCTCTGCAATACGCGCGTACACTTTGGTTTTGGTGAGCCATGCAGTATTGCGCGACGTTGAGTATTTGTTTACGCGTCGTTATTCACTTTTCCTATAGTGATGGCGTGTTTCTTTCTTCGCCGATTGGTATTTCTCGCGTGGCATTATGAGCCGTTCCCTGTCTCTGATGATGCGAACCAATTGCAGGGCAAAAAAGAAGTCCGAAGGCAAAGAACTAGGAGAGAACGGAGAGAGAGACGATGCAGTGGTGAGAGGGCGACACTCGTTGCTCTTGGCACTACAGAGGAGGGGAGGAACAAGACTGAGCCATGGAGGAGTCGCACTCTCTTCTACTCAACGAAGATGCACTCAAGGTAGGGTAGCTAATTCAGCATTACTTATAATCATTCCGCTTCTTTTAATCATTTCTTTGTTATCCTTCGGTTTGTTGGTTTCAGTATTTATTTATTGAAATCAGCTTACCAGGGAACTACCAGAAACCCTAAATTCCAAATATTCTGATATTATGCATATGGATAGAGTATCACATTGGATGATTCGGAATGAAAAAATTAGGACCCGAATCCCTCTAGAAAACCTTTTAAACCCATTTAAAGATGAGTGAAAATCTCGTTTTATCTGCGAGATACCACGTTAACAAATGTTCGAACGCTAAAAATATGAAACGTTGGCGCAGGGGGTATCGCTTCCGGCTGTAATTTTTCGTTCGCTAGTTCAATGCCCAGTGGGCGAAAAATTTTGCTACTTTTATAAAAGGTTTTTGAGGTCTTTGAGTTATTTTATGTACTTTCTATGGTTATCTATTTGAATTCAGACCTTGTGAAGTGCGAGGATCAAAATAAAACATTTGTTTTGGGCTGTATGCATGTGCGTGAATGTGCGTGTCTATGACTTCCGCAAGCGTGCATTCCCGCTCTCTGCCGAATGCGGATCAAAACGGTTCTGCGAATGAACAGACCCTGACACGCACTCTTGCATTCCGTTGCGAAAAGAAAATAGCGAGAGTTGTCGCTACACACACACCACTGGGTACGCTGATACATACACATACATATGCACATACGGTCCAGAACAAATATTTTTATTTGGATCCTCGCACTTCATAGAGTCTGTATAGCCATAGAACGTACAGATTTTTTTGTTCGCAAGTTCAATGCCCTTTCGGGCTAAAATCTTTTGCTGATTTTATAAAAGTTTTTGAAGTCATGGAGTTCTTTTCCATACTTTCTATAGTTATCTACTTTAAAGCGGACTTTGTGAAGTGCAAAAATGTAAAAAAAAATTGTTTTGGGCTGTATATTATCTTTTTTCCGATCATGGATCATCTACCGAAAGTAATAATTTCTTTTTTTTAAAGCGCATAAACGATGGTCTTGGTCCCGTCGGACCGGAAAGTAAAACGAAAAAGCTTTGGCCTATGATGTCTACCCTGTGGACACACAAACAAAGCAATTTTTTAATGTTGATACTTGCATATTTTAATCGTTGGAACGTTTTTAACGTGGCACATTACAGATAAAACGAGATTTTAAGGCATCTTTAAATGGGTTTAAAAAGTTTTCTAGAGTGATTCGGGTCCTAATTTTTTCATTCCGAACCATCCAATGTGATGCCCTATCCATATGCAAAATATCATAATTTTTGGAATTTAGGGTTTCTGGTAGTTCCCTGGTTAGAAATGCTTGGGAATTTTTTTTTCTTATTCGCAGAATTGCGCCGAAGCGAAGAAGGCCGTGTTCGTATACGAATGGCTTCGATATCTTGACCGAATTTTGCCTGCTACTCAAAAGGTTCGTTTATCAGTACCATTTACTACTTTCTTTTTATTTTCTTTGTATTGTCAGGCGGATCTGCGTAGTGTGCAGAAGGCTTTGCTAAGCCAGCTGGAAGCTCGGCTGGTAGCCTCTCCAGGTCCGCCCACGCGAGTCCTCCTAGCCAGGTCCATCTTATAGCGAGATAACGAGATGATGAACAATGTTTAACTGCTTTTCCAGATGCATCGCTCGTGTTTATGCCATTGGCGATACAAGTTCTCTCTTCGGGACACTCAACCTCTGCAATGATCGACTTAAGTCAAAGGACGACTCTCTTCAGTCAAAATTGTTCGCATTATTTTTTTCCATACAACCTTGCGTTTTTTTTGCAACGAAATTGCTGTACGATGAATATTCGTAGAGCTTCACTGGCTTGCTTGGCTGCGTTGTACGAGACCGTGGGGCGACTTGTTGGAAGAACCTACGAGGAATCCTTCCAGATAATCGTGAAATGGCTGAAAAACGCTGAGGTGAGATAATTTGCTCCCATCGCTAAGATTTTGTTGGATCGTGGTGTATTGGTTGTTGGCGCGTCGCTGTATTCTCGCTGCACTGGTTCGATTCTGTTCATGAGATCAGTGATGAGATAGACACGACGGTCTTCTGAAAACATCGCTGTTGTCGCAATGTTGTCTGCTGAGATCTCTTGAATTCCACATCCATCCAAAACGTAATATTTGAGGGTAGATTGCCTAGATGTTTTTTTTTCATTGCAGTCGCAAGGCCGTGTTGAGATGATGAGAACTCTTGCAAGGATGGTTGCCGGCCTTGGCTCTGGAGCATCCACCATCCATAAAGAAGTAAACTATCATATTTTTTGATCATATAATTATCGAAATTTTCGAAGGTTGTTAGAATCTCATCTTGTTCAAGGTGTACAAAGTAGCCAAGGCTCATGCGGGAGATCGAAATCTTGCTGTTCGCGTCGCAGCTCTAGAGGTTTGCTTGGTTGATGTTAATTTACTCTGTCTCATTCTTTTCTTCACCGTTTATTGATCTTGTATGATTTCTGAAATGCTCGGAATTCAGTGCCTGCGTGAACTGGCCTCTGAGTACTCGAATATGTACACGAATGAGCTGGAGATCATGTGCACGCAGTGTGTTAAGGTTGGATCTGCCTTCCCATTCACATCTGGATTCCCCTTCTCTTCGCTTTGCAGGCTCTGGATGGTTCGAACTACGAGACCCGCTTGGCCGTAGCCCAGTTGCTTTCCCGGCTCCTCGCTTCCGCTCACCAGCCTCCTCCACAGAATGGCCGCTCTCAGCCAGGTATCATCTATCTTATCATCAGAGAGTTGTTCTTATCCTTCTGTTCCTGAAGGACGTTCCTCCTCTCTGATGTCATCCTCAGCCTCCTCCCACAGTCTGAGTGGAGTGCAATCTGCTCTTCCGGCTGAAGATTGTCTGCAGCTTCTGGCGGCCGCTTTGCTACGCGGTGGAGTCGGTGGATTTCTGAAAGGTGAGTGATTACGATAGGATGATGAGAAAGAAGGAGAATTCAGGCAGCAGCCATGGCGTAGCGACAGCTGGTGGAATTCGGGAAGTTCGCATTGGAATTGCACTGGTTCGTTTTCTTATTACAAACCTCTGTTACTCTTATCAATTGATTAAAATGTTTATGAACTTGAGGCGTACACGGAGTTTGTTCGTGAAATGGGACCTAGCTGGCTGGAGAGACACGTCGGTCTTTTCTGCAAGCATATCCTGGATCTCGCAGCGAAGTGCGGACCACTCGCTTACACAAAGTAACTATGTTATTGTTATCTTCTTAGAAATGTATATCTCAACTTCCTTCACAATTTGTCCCTAGTGCTTGCTTTTATCTTCTCCAATTGTTGATTTCTCTTTTGATAACTTAACTTCCCACTCCTTCAGCTCTTCCTCGCAACTGGCCGAGTCGGTTCTCCTCCGTCGCTGTGTCTCTTTCATCCTCCGCACCTGCGTCGGAGTACAACTGGGAGAAGCAGCGCAGCTCACTGCTGCTAAACATCTCGGCAGCCTCCTCGCTGACTACATCAATTCATTTGGTCAGTCGCTTCTACAGTTTTGTTTCCGTGAAAAATGTATTCCGTAATCATTTGAGTTATTCTTCTGTGTTGGCTGATGCATGCTTTTGTTGTAGATTACTCAACTGATTCCGCGATTGATGGCGTCCTTGGAACTGAAGCGCATTCTTCGGGACAAGTGGGACTTCCTTTTTTCTTCCTGTTTTTCATTCTTGAGTCCGTTCTTCTTGCAGGCAAGCACGGTGGCCATTCTGGAACTGGCTTGTCTGGCTCGCCAGGTCGGCACTGCTGTCACCCCGCTTTTTATCGAAGCTTCAGGTTTACTTACTTAGTAATTTACTTCTTTTGGAACATGTTAAAATTAAGGCATTGTCGTTTGATTAGGGTAGATGAACATTTCCGCTGCCTAATCATTAAATGAGCATTATAATTTTGCCTTCTTTAAATCGACAAGGAGTTCTGGCTGGATCTTTTAAGTGGTGGCAGTTACATTTGATTGTTGTGACGAGTTGCCTGAAGGTATAATGGTGCCAATCTTCGCGTGCCTCTTGCACCCCGTGATGGGCACGCGCGTGGCCGCGGCGTGGTGTCTGCGGTGCGTGACTGTGTCCGTTCCTGGCCTACTCACTCCCCTTATCGACCGCTGTCTCTCCCGTCTCGACCACATGAAGTCCTCTGCCGATGCCCTCTCTGGCTATTCTCTCGCACTCGCTGCTCTTATTGCTGGCTCCAAAGACTGTCTGCTAGGCATTCCGCATGCTAAACCCAAGCAGGTAGACATCCCTCGCTGCTTCTATTTTTCAGCGGAGAGAGAGTTGCAGGTGTTGACAGCAGCAGAAGAACTTCTCCGCACGGCTGCTCAGTCCTCTCGGTTGGCAGTCGCCAAGATCAACGCGGGATGGCTGCTTCTCCATGCGGTTGCTTCTCTCGGGGCTCCAGTTGTCAAGGTACTGTATTAATCTTTTCTCTCACTTTTTTAAAAGGAAGATGTACAACGTATTTTTTATTTTGTGCGGGCTCTGTCTGTATATAGTTTCCTGTTGTAAACAGTAAGTATAATACAGGAGCAAATGAGCCGCATTATGGCACTCTGGCGAGCAGCGTTTCCACGAAGTGTGAAGGAAGCTGAAGCCGATAAGGCGAGGGGCGACGCTTTCTCATGGCAATGCGCTCTCGAGTACGGTATTTCCTTTTGTCTGGGATTACTATATTAGTTTCTGCAGATCACATACAAACCTTAATTTAAACTAGTTATGCATGCAGATGCTGCAAAAAGATGATGTAATTGTAGATCTCGTGCGGGAGCCCTAGCAGTGATGGAAGTGGTCGCATCGCAGCGAGAGCTGGCCACGGAAGACACTCTGAAGGCGATGCTGCTTCCCATTGAATGCTCACTCGTTGCTATGGCCGCGTGCGTTATTTTAGTTCCTCTATTCTAATTGTTTTGATTATTGTATCCTACGAGGATGAAAGGCGTTGAATAATTGAAGATAATACTTCACTTGCGAAAATGTTTTTTTTTTCAAGTTATTCTGTATTTTTTTTTAAATTTAATTTTAGAGTTAATGTTAATTAATTAATTTTATTTGGAATGTAGAATACGATTTCTTAAAGTGTCGGCCCGCTGATCCGGAGTCACGGCACAAAGATGCGCAAGTTGATGTGCGTGGTGCGATGCCGTGTTTATGCTCTGCTTGCTCAGCTGCCTGCGAGAAGCTATGAAGGTATTCTTGTTACTTTGAAGCAGTCAATGATCTATTCATGGTTTGGAGGAGTATACGCTGCTCTGCTGCGCGAGTTAGTGGCTGATGTCACTCTGTCGGACAATACTCAGTCCACCACAATGACCTCCCTGGCTGGCAGTCTGGCCGGGCCCGTCGCTGCCACTCTCCTCTCTCCTTGGCATGACAACACCGACGAGGCCGAGTTGGAGAACCACGTCAGTCTCTCTTTCTCCGCACTCTTCTGCTCTTTCTCTTATCGTGGTTTTCTTTGGTGGTGGTTAAGGAAACCAATGATGGTGTATTTGCTAGAAACATATTATGACTAAGAATATAAAGTAATTTGATTAGAGAACATGAATCTGTCGTTTGGTTCTCTTCTTACTCACCCTCACCCCTCACAAACACTCTTTCAACCTATCAGTCCCATCTTTAGTTAATGGAACCCGGTCGCTCTTGCGAATCTCACGGTGCAAATGGAGTAAGTTCTTTCCCTCTGCACACGCACATCCTATCATTTCTTTCCTCTAATACGATGTAATCCTAACCTGCCTGCCCTTTGTCTACGGTGATCCTTCTCTGTTGTGTGTTTTCCTTTATATCAAAGAGTTGACGTGACTTCCCATACCGTAATCTTGCAGTGATATTGGAGTATGTGTTGAAGTTTGTTGTGGAATTCACCGCTTATGAATATCTTTAACTATTCTCAGATGAATGGAGCTCACTCAGGATACGTCGGAAGCATTGAGAATGATCCTACAGTTTTGATTAGGTTCGTTTTGAAGATGTATTCCTAATTTGAGGATGAGTAAGTGTTGGATTGCTTGATTCTCGATAGTTGCAGTGGAGATGCGCACTGCCCTCCACCATCTCCGCTCCCTTCCAGTGTCTCTTCCATTGACTCGGCCATTCTGGCATACGGCCGAGTTTTCTCTCTCCTTCCCAACAAACATCGCCTGCAAATAACAGAACATTTTGTGGAGACAATCAAGAATGCCAAGCCAGTCGCGAGGCAGCAGGCGGTTGGTTCCTAATCTCTTTATTTTCATTTCTTCTTTTCAACAAATCGCTTTCCCCCTCAGATTCAACTCAACGTCCTCTGCACAATCCTGGCCGCGTACCGGAATGCACCCCAGGCCGCTTCCTCTTCTTCTCCGGCTGAGCAGCTCCGCTCCACATCGGCCTCGTTGCTCTCTGCCGGACTGACCTCTCCTTCTCCTTTGATCCGTGCAGTTGCTGCGGAGGGCCTTGGTAGACTTGCGCTTGCTGCCAATGACCCTCTTGTTAGATATTTTCACTTATTTTAATTTAAGTTTTTATTTAAAGTATGACAATTGTTGAAAGAAGAAAGTGTTAAGTTCGTGGCCGGAGTGGCTCAACTCTGCTTCGACCGCCTTCACGCGTCGAGAGGAGATGCCCAGAACAGAACGGGGTTCCTTCTCGCTCTCGGGTCTATCCACAGGTTGTCTGCACAAATCAATTCGCCTATGTTTTCAATCTATTTTTCTTTATTTTGGATCTGTTTTTCTTAACTGATAATTATATTTAATCAGTACTAAGAAAGCATACATCGAATATATTATCCTTTAGACATGTCGGCTCTCTCGGTAGCGGCCAACATCTCAACACTGCAGTTTCTATTGCACTCTCTTTGGCGCAGGACCAGAACAATTCACTCGTTCAGGTAATTTATTTTCTCTCTTATCATTGTTGAAGGTAGTAGATTTCACATGGAATAGTTGTTTAATCTGAAGCTAATGAGTAAAGTTAATATATTATATGCATTGATGAATTTGAGTCGTGGGCGCTGATGGGCTTGTCGCTGATAGCGGAAACAGGCGGCGGAATGTTCCGTGGCTACGTGGAGCCAGTTCTGTCGGCCTGCGTCGGTCTCCTCCTCCACACTCCCGCTGCCGATGTTGCGCAGTGTGCTGGCAAGCTGGTTAGATCTTATTAAACAGCTCTGAGCAAGTAATGAATGCATGTTCTAAAATGATGCTAGACTGTACAACGAGATAAAGCCTGGTGATTTACCAGCTGTCTGCCCTGTTAACCTGCGTTGGCCCCGAGCTGGGCCAGTTTGGCTCAGCCACGGGCGTGGACGGAGTGCGTTCTTCTCTGCTGGCAGCCTGCGCCCTTCAGATGGCGCATTCCGATGCTCTCGTCAGAGCGGAGGGCATCTCGGGGCTGCAGCAGATGCATCTCTTCGCTCCCAGACACGTACATCTCAGACATCTCGTCGTCGACATTGCATCGTCCGTTTCTCTCTCTCTCTCTCTCTCTCTCTCTCTCTCTCTATCTTTTATTCAATCTCTTCTTAGGCTGTTAACATCTCGACACATCTGCCTCCGGAAGGCCTCGGTCTGCTGCCTCCGCCAGCTGGTGCAGCGAGAGGCGCGGGAAGTGCGAGAGCACGCGCAGCTGCTGGTGCCTCAGGGAGTGGTGGACGAGGGGAAGAAGCTGCCCCTGCCAGACACGGGGCTGGAGGGGGCTCTCTTTGCCATGCTGGATGTCGAGACTGCCTCGCGACTCCGTGCCCATGTCGAGGAGACCATCCTCTCTCTCGTCGCCGCCACTTCTAGCACTCTTCTCGCTCATTGGCTCTCTCTGTGCAAAGAGGCGAGACTTCTTTCTCTCCTTCTCTCTCTCTCTCTCTCTCTCTCTCTCTCTACTCTCTTCCTGTCATATCCCAACTAAAAAGTATTCTTTTATATTTTGATAGATGTTTGCCTCTTTCCAATGGAGAGATGTTAAAGGTGCTGGCGACATCGACAGAGTCGACTCTTCTCACTCCGGCTGGAGGCCGGCAACTCGATGATGCATTGAGGGAAGATCGAGTTGGAGAAGAGGAGGAAGAGGTAGCTTCTTTTCATTTATAAGGTTGTAACGTGAGTGGTGGTGGATATCATTAGTGTTGTCTTCTCTGAGGGGGGCGACGACGACGCGCAGTTGCATGCAGCCAAGGCAGGGGATGACAAGCAGAAGATGAGTGCACGCTGGAAGACACGCGTCTTTGCCATGCTGGTAAGGCACTCCTTCTCTCTCTCTCTCTCTCTCTCTCTCTCTCTCTCTCTTTCTCTCCGTCTCTCTCTCTGTCTCTCTCTATGTCTCTCTCTCTCTTTCTCCCTTTCTCCTCTCTCGTCCTACGTTCTGTTGCTCTCTCCAAATCATTGTATGACATTGCAGGTAGTGCGTCGGTTGATGAGTGTATGCGACACAGAGAGAGCACATCTCGACCTCGCGCTGGCCAAAGAGCTCCAGGTAAGTGCTTCCCTCTTCTACATAATGTGTGATCTACAACTGCTCTCCTTAAGCTGTCCTCTGGTGGCCGTGCTGATTATCTGGTCTTGCATCTCTCCGATCTGGTTCGAATGTCTTTCATGGGTGCTACGAGTGACAACACTCAGCTCAGGCTGGCTGGTCAGTTTTTACTTTTCTTTGCGAGCGGAATTTTGTAAGTAGTTAGCGAGTATATCGTTGTTAATGTATTTCGAAATGGCTGATAGTGTTTGTTGTGTCAGGTCTGCACTGCCTGCAAGATGTCATCGCCCGCTTCTCCGCTGTCCCCGAACCCGAGTTCCCTGGGCACGTGCTACTCGAGCAATTCCAGGCCCAGGTTTCAGTGCATCTCTTTTCATTATATAATAGAAGTGTTGAGGTTGGCGCTGCTCTCCGGCCGGCTTTTGCGGAGGAGACTCCGAGTGATGTGACAGCCGCTGCTTGCCAAGTTTGCAGTACTTGGATTGCAAGCAAAGTCGCGAGAGATCTCAACGACTTGCGCAGAGTTCATCAGGTTCTTCCATTCTTTTGCTTCTACGAATCGCTTCTAGGTTAAAGAGATTTAATTTAATTTCACCTTTATTCTATTCTGGTGCTATCGGTCCTCTCTTTGAGCTGCTGACGTCGTCGTTGAGTAAACTTCGCCATGGTTCCATCAATACTCAACTCTACTCGGAGAGCGCAGCAACGCTTGAGAAACTTGCTATTCTCAAGGCGTGGGCAGAGGTTAGCAGTTTAAACTCTTGTTTAATGCGAGCCTAATGATGCTATGATAGGTTGACGTTTACGGATTGAACTTGATTGTGTAGGTGTACATCACAGCGACGGAGGAAGCGGAAGGAAAGAGTGAAGACACTTCCCGGATGGCCTTCAATGGCAACGGTACGCTTCTGACTTCTCCGTTCATATCATTCAATGGAAGTGTTAAGTTGAAACCCTGACTGGGGCTGGCCCTTCTTCTCTTCTCTCTCTCGTGGAACCTGAACTTTCCTCTCTGATCGGCTACTGGCTGGCGGTACTGAGGTAATTTCTCCCTCTTTATTAAAGTATTTTAGAAATGAGAGGAAGTGTAATTGAAGAGACTACGCCCTGCTCGCCCTGCCTGCCGCTCTCTCCTCGCAACTTCCTCCTCAGGGAGGCGCCTTTTACAAGGCCGAACGAGCTGATGTATGCTTTTATTATTTTTTGTTTTTATTATCCGTGTTGCTTGTGTGAGGTGTGAACTCCTTGATTTCTTAGGCATGCCGCGAGTACTACCGAGCAAGCTGGCCACCAATGCTGCTGGCTGCTGCCTTGTGGTTACGGCAGCACAACTTTGATCTGCCAACCGATTCTTCTACTCCTGAGGTCATATCTCGCTTTATGTTTGCAGACTGTCTGAATGATGTCATTTGCAGCCTTCCGTGTCGTTGTGCCTGCATTCGGTCTCTTCTCTCCGTTCCCGTCTCTTTCTCCTTCTCGGAATAGCACTTGACGCTCTCTGTTCTCGTACTTCCACTGCTGATGACACTACAACCCATCTTGCCATTAAGTAATCATAGCTCAATTCATTCTCGTTCTTTTTCTACATGAACAACGATGATTACGCGGCTTGCAGAGCATTGTCTGCGATGTTGGAATCGAGTGCGAGTCGACTGGAGCTCATGAAGGAACCCGCAGTTCCTGTGGAAATCGTAAACGTCCTTCACAGGTCCGAATATTTGTTTTTCTTTCTAAATTGTTAAGCTGGTGTCAGCTTCACTTTGCATAATGAATTAAGAACTGCTTTCAGACTCGTGCTGACAAGAGACAACCTTCAGACTCAGCAACTCTGTGTTGACTGTGCGCAGGCTGTCATTGATGCAGCCCTGAGCTTGAAGGGGGTAACCAGTGCAGCAGGTTGGAAAAGGAGAAGTGGAGAAGAGAAGGAATAAGGCAATCCCTTGAGATGCTGAGAACGGGAATGTGGAAGGAGACCCCGAAGCAGTGTCCCAGTTCACTTCTCTCTTCTCTTTCAACGAAGGCGGTGAAGAGGGAGTTCTGAAGGCGGGAATGCTCACTTACGCTTTCCTAGAGATCACTCTCTGCGTGCTTGTCAGACAGGTTACTTCTGCTGGGTCACCATTACCGAGTGTTCGACTTGGGACGTTAAATACAATTTTATCTATCATAACCCGTGATGGCGTTGCAGTAATTTCAGCAATAAATTTAATGAGAATACGATGCAAGAAAAGTTAATTTCAGACAGTTGCAAATGTAATTTGTTTGGTTCTGAAGGAATGTCGAGTGGATGGGCTATAACATTATAGTGAGTAGTTGTACATGCATCCACGTTAACCTGCTTGCAGCTTCCACAAATCAACTCGGCTGCAATGCGGAGTCGGTCTTCAGCGCCGCTTCACACGTGCAGGGTTGGCCGCTTGCCTCCGGAGGGAGCGGCACTCTGTAAGTGTGCCGTCCAGCTACTCGTACAGGTATGCTTCTCTCTCTCTTTCTCTCTCTCTCTCTTTCTCTCTTTCTCTCTCTCTCATTCTCTTTCTATCTCTCTTTCTCTCTCTCCCTCCCTCTCTCTCTTTCTTTCTTTCTTTTCTTTCTTTCTTTCTTTCTTTCTTTCTTTCTTTCTTTCTTTCTTTCTTTCTTTCTTTCTTTTTTTTCTTTCTTTCTTTCTTTCTTTCTCTCTCTCTCTCTCTCTCTCTCTCTCTCTCTCCCTCTCTCTCTCCCTCTCCTCTCTCCTCTCTTCTAGCTCGGATCCTTGTGTTCCTCCGCGGCGCGTGCCAATGTGCTTCCGGTGCAGCTTCATCTTGTGATTGCCCTGATCAGGGAGTCTGCCCGCCAGGATAGTTCCTCGATAGTGCCAGAACTTCCAGTCGGCCACATCACTGCGACTGCTCAGGTCGCTCTCCAGGTTGGCTTTTCCTTCTCTACAATCACTGTAATCTCTCCGACTCTTCCCTTCCAGGCCCTCCGCACCCTCGCGATGTCTGCCCCGACTGACGAAACTCGTGCCAAGTGGGCCTTCTTCATGCGCTCCGCCCTTTTCACCCTGCTCGCCATCCCACAACGTGTGTTTCTTCTTAACATTCCTCTTATATATCCGTTTCATCCTTTCTTTTTTTTTTACTGTCATTAAAGTTTTTCGTCTAGTTTCGGAGTAAGCCTTGGCAAGAAGTGAGTTAACCTTATGCACAGCCACGTCCTCCTGCGTCTTCGATGGCTGCGTTCTTCTTCTCTCTGCCGCAGTTGTCTCTGCTGCCTCCCCTCGAGATGTCTCAGTCGGCCATCCCGAGAGTGTGGAGAGAATGACGCGACTGGCTCGTGCTCAACTCGTCTCCACTCAATCGCAAGTTGTCATCAAGGGTCTGCAGGCAGTGAGTCCTCTCTTCTCGAAGAAGGAACTCGCTGCAGTCTATGCCAAGAGGTTCCATTCTGAAGGAGTCCTTGCTATCTGATAAGTCGATGATTCTCTTTTCCAGACTTGCCCCTCATGTCGTCGACCTTCTGAAACCATTCGTCTTGGACGGAGAAGAGAGCGAACAAAGAGTGCGGGAGGTCAGATTTGTTTCTTCATTTATGCCGATAACTTGACCTTCATTTTAGTGAATTTGTTTTGTCAACTGTTGTTCCTTGTAGATCTCAGACGAGCAAGTGACGATCGTGGCCGAGGCTGCCAAGGCACTCGAAGCTCTTCTGCTGCACACTCAAGACGACAAGAAACGTTGGTTGTCGAAAGTTGTCATTCCGGGCGTCATTAGATGAGGACTCAGGCCTGTCGATGCTGTCTCTGCTGGTGCAGTCCCTCTGCCGACTTCTCTGCGCCACTCGAGCAGATGACTGGCGCCTCCTCTCTCCTGCCGCTCGCCGAGTTCACGAAGTCTCCCTTGGACAACTCAACCGACTAGCTCCCCACTATCCGAATGAGTTCAAGCAGGTCAGACATTGTATCTAGGCGATCAGAATTGGCGGGAGATTCTAATATTCAGATCCTGGCCGCTCATCCAGAAGTGAAGCGACGGTTGGAGGCTGCTCTCCTGTTCCAGTCAACTCGCGCTGCCCACGCTCAGAATGCTGCTCGCAAGGCTGCCGCTGCTGCTGCCGACAACAAGGTTCGCTTTTCTCTTTCTTTCTTCTTCAGTCTCCTACTTCCATTCTATTCTAATTCGGAAAAGGTAAAGATATTTTCAAACGGTGTTTTCCTTTCAGGCCGCAAATCACTCTGCCACTCCAAGCATTCGACTTACAATGGATTTCAACGCCTTTGGAAAGACTGCCGCTTCAGCCGATTAACTATTCCCCTTTATTTCTAATCTCTAAATCATACTTACTCCATTAACCTTAATTTCGCTTTGCTCTCCCAAACGAGTATCCTTTTGGAAACGGATTGAGCGAATGTTTTGAATTATTTTGTTGTCCTATATTTCTACGCAATTTCTCATTTGACTGCAATCTGTGCCATGCCGGGTAAGAATATTTACATGATTAAGACAAAGATTCAGTGCTTGTTTATGCTTTTGCTTTCTTTATTCGGAGTCTCATAAGAAAGAATATTAACTTAAAGGCCTTCAAGGCGGTTGGATATTTATTATTTAAGTCCATTGATAGGATTTTATTGCGTTTTATTGTTAATGTACATGATAAATCAGTATAGAGTGAGAATAAAGAGATTTTCGACTAATTGTGTGAGATCCTATATAGGTGTGTTTATCAGTTCGCATTAAATATTTGACAATTGGATGTCAAGCTCAACTGTCGAAATTACTAGATTAAGGAGAGTGAAAAGAAGGAAACAAAGAAAAATATGCGCAGTTTAGCACAGGAGGAATAGGAGAATTGCCTATTCATCACCTCTCATAACCCCAGAAACGCAGAATGTGTCATGCAGAGCGAGAAAGAATTGCGTCAGTGGTTGGCATAGCGTTCATTGAGTGTCAGAGTTGTTTGCTATTTTGCAATCTTCTGTCCAGCGGTGTCCGTTCCGTTTCCTCTTTTCACTCGAAAGAAGTGAATGAGCCAAAGGTTGCGTTTAAAGGAAGTATCCGAGGAAAAAATAACTTCTTCTTTTATGTTCCCATATGATCAAGTCTGGCCTAAAGGTTCGATTAGAGGTGGTCCCGCTTTACGAAGGTCAGTATTTAGCGAGAAATTTGCATTTGTTTTATGGAATACGGTAGAAAACGTCTCTGTCGATGCACCCGGTGTATGCTCAAATCCAAGCAAGGAATGCCAACGGGTGGGAAGAAGAGGCAGTCTCTGACCGTCTTGCCCACTTAGCACCCCATTTTCACCAAGAGATGAGAGATACAGACGTTAGAGAAAAGCGAGACAATGAAAGAAGTCGAGAGAGGTTAGATACACATACGTTTCAAATTTGAAATTTTGTAGCGGGTGCTCAAAAAGGGCTCATCCAATTGGGAGTTTACCACAGTTTGAAAGTGTCAGAGAAGGCGAGGGAGTAAGAGAGTGAGAATCGCAAAGTGTTCGTTGCCCCCTCCCTGCCTGCTCCTTCCCTCTTCCTTCTCACTTTCTTTCCCTGAGATTACTTTCTTGACATCCAAACATCCCGGTCGGCCACTCCGATGTGTTCTGTTCTTATCCCAGCTGTGCAATCGATTGATCCCGGTGATTATTAATTCTTGAGGATTTACAGACCGGATCATTTCCATAAGAAAGAGAGTTCTTTTCAGGAGTTGGTAGAATGACGCACGGAACTCCTTCAGAGGAACACGCAGACGACTCGCTGCTGCTTGCCACGGCATCCTCTTCCGTCGCATCCACGGCTGGCTCGTCCTCCCTCGCAGTTAAAACTCCGGTTGAGCCTCCTCTTCCTCCCAACTGCGAAATCGAGCTAACAAAGGATGACTATGGTTTGTTTTATTACACATTGTAGGAATTTTGTCTTGTTGTTGTCGGATGTCTTGCAACGAAGTTCTTTTAACTTTTTGTGCATAGAATATGTGTTGCTCGCATTGACTTATCTCTCTCTTTTTCTCTCTCTCGCTCTCTCTCTCTCTCTCTGTATATTATCTTTCTCTCTATCTCTCTCTCTCTCACCTTTAAAGTTTAAAAGTTACGGTGTGTGTATTTTGTAAGGTTTCGGTTTCAACGTTGTGGGCGGAACGGATTCGGAGCATTTGCCGGGCGATCCGGGCATCTTTGTCTCTGTCATAAGGGAAGATGGAGTCGCCAAGAATGATGGACGTCTGAAACAGGCTAGAAATATTCTCGTCCATAATTTATCATTTATCTTGCAGAAAAAATCGAACAATTTTTTTCATTTAATTATTCTGCCTCAGTTCATTTCTTTAAAATAGAGTGGTTTCTTTGTTGGCAGCCATCATGAAAAAGGCTGATGTGGAGGTAGCTAACGTTATCTGTATTATTACAGGGTGACAAGATCTTATCAGTGAATGGAGTGGACATCACTTCGGTCTCTCATGATGAAGCCGTTCGAGTACTTCGCCAGGTCGAGCAGAAGGCCAGACTCGTGATCCAGTCACATGCGGAGGCTGACATCCTTGCTGTCAGTTCATCCATCTTATTTTGCTCTCTCCCCCTCTTCTCTCTAATTTCACTGTGAATTAACGAATTAACATCGTGACGAGGTTAATGACCGTGAAAGAGAAGACTAATGAAGTGCCCTTGTATGCATGATTCACTCATTCTATTACTCGATAGTGATTGAAGAGTGAAGTCGTTAAAATGGAATCGATTGCAGCAAGCAGTGCCCGAGAAGAAGGAAAAGACACCGCAGCGGCCGCAGAAATCGAACGGTTTTGAGGAAGTGGACCGTGTTACCGCTCTTTCC
Source organism: Allodiplogaster sudhausi (assembly GCA_945643635.1). NCBI lineage: Eukaryota > Metazoa > Nematoda > Chromadorea > Rhabditida > Diplogasteridae > Allodiplogaster > Allodiplogaster sudhausi. Next base: position 215,837 of record CALZFC010000031.1, on the reverse strand, counting down.
AAGCCCAACGGACATTCTACGCTTTCCGCAACTCCTCTTGGTATGATTAGTTGTATTGTTGATATCCTGGTCATCGGAATTTGGCGGACTTAGAGCTTCACGCCATGTTGGGAAGGCCTTGCTAACAAAGGTAGGACCATTGCCTCATTCTGTTCGAAAAGCTAAAAAAAACTGCTAGCTTGGAAATTCATTTTTGAGGACTGCATTTCGTTATTCTGATGCATGTCGTGAACACTATCATTCATATATATGGCTGCTTTCGCATATTGAACATGCAGTTCAATTTAGTTTCATATCGCCTCGCCATTCCCATGTCCCCTGATTGAGAGGAGAAGTGGGATATTCCTAAGTACACTCTTTGCCATATAAATATTCAAAAGATTTAGTAATTAGGCTACAGTTTACCAAATTCGAAGGGGGTCAATGACCTAATAGTGTTGAGGGTCACTAACTTTACTCGAAAACGCTGTAAGTTCTGCAAAAAAAAAACTCTGAAAGAGAAGGACACAACTGCATTCGCGTTCGCAGAACAGCTATTTAATATAACTAAAAACTTGAGTATAATTAAGAAAAAAAAAGTAACGACGAGATAAAACAGTTGTTGTTCCAAGAACCATCTTAATGCCAGAAAGAATATTAAGATAGTAAAGATGTATTTGTTGAGATGGCGCTGTGTTGCCCGTGCGCCGCGGAACAACGAGTCGAGAGGAGGACGAGGAGTCCTTGTACGCGCCCTCCACGCACTCCATCATTGACGACGTCCCTCGCACTCCCCGCCGCCGTCCCCCTCCCCTCTACGAGCGACCTTACGTGGCAGAGGCTCTCTACGTCTCAGTTGGAGCAGCAGCTGTCGCTCTCTTTTCTTTCATGCTCTATAAAGTCGTGTCCAGGTCCGGATAGACACAAAACCGCCTCGTCGCGTCTATTCAAAACACTTTTTGCACTATTTGGATGCTTTGGATAATATGACAGGAGAGGTTTATTTTGTAGACTTGGCATTCCTTCAACTCGGTGAATAAAGTTCGTTCAACATGGAATGGAATACATTACGTGCACGAATTCTAACGAAAAGGAAAACATCACAAACAGGAGAAGCGAGGAAAGAAGCTAATAGAAAGATTAGGATATCCACTGGTCTAAATTCGACATCGGAAGCAGACGGCATAATGGGATAATTTGGATGCTATCGTGCTCTACTTTGATGAGTTGTTGGGAAAAGGGGCGTTTCTTGTCTGCTAACTCTCATACCGATACTCTCCACACTGTATATTTTCCAATTGGTTAAAAGCTGTAATATATAATTTCGTTTTCATCTACAGATTAATAGGTTAATCATCGGTTGGATGTGTTATTACCATTACAAAGTAATTTTTTATTTTATTTAGAGTTTGCAAATGTTTTCATTGAGATTGAAAATAACATCGCCGAATCTACAGGAATGTTTTGAGATATAGTGTAATAAAATGTTAAATTACACAGTTAATTTCGCATTGAGTTCAAATTTCATTTCTAATATTCTGGCTGCGGTTCTGTCGGATGGCATTTCGTTTTTTTGCTGTTGTGGTTTCTTTGCCCAGTCTTGTGTATTTGAGTTTTCTCATCGAATAGAAGATGTGTGTTAGAGCAATTTTAATGATAATTCGTATTTCAGAAATATGGCAGAGACATCAGCAGCGTCCACCACTAACGGAACCACTGAGACGGCTGCAGGCGATGCCGCCAAGCGGCCCGCCTTCAACGAGATGACCAGCAAGGACTACTACTTCGACTCCTATGCTCACTTTGGCATTCACGAGGCAAGAATTTTGCGCACATTTTCGGAGTTGAGCTCGTCGGTATTCCTTAAGCTTACAAGACGCTGTTCTTTATTGCGCTTGATGTTGCCCTAACAGTCGTTCGTTTTTAGGAAATGCTGAAGGATGAAGTGCGAACAATGACCTATCGCAATTCCATCTACCACAACAAGCATCTCTTCCAAGGCAAAGTGGTCATGGACGTTGGCTCTGGAACCGGCATACTTTCCATGTTCGCCGCCAAGGCAGGCGCGGCTCGAGTTCTAGCTGTTAGTTTCCTATGATATCTTTCTCATCATTCTCGAATGTGTGCCTGGGTGTTGATACTCGCAACGTGACTCTGTCTCTTTTAATGATGAGAGGAATGTCTGTTGAATTGTTGAAGTTCGTCCTGCAACATATCATGCAGTGGGGACGGGCGAACAACGAATTCTTATTCTCCTTGGTATCGTTTAAGGTTGAAGTTCTTTTGCAGGTCGAGTTTTCGAATATGGCAGTCCAGTCGAGGCAAATCATCAAGGACAACAATCTAGATCATATCATTGAAGTTATCCAGTGCAAGGTGGAGGATATTACGGAGCTCCCTGAAGGCATTGAAAAGGTTACTTTTGTATTTGTGATGTTCTTCGCTTGTTTAAGTTATTAGTATTTTAAAAGTTAAAGGAGCGAAAGAAGCATTTATTTTTTGAACTATACGACACAAAACGATTTGTCTTGATGAGCTTCTTTGTCAAGGTGGATATCATCATCTCGGAGTGGATGGGTTACTGTCTCTTCTACGAGTCCATGCTGAACACTGTGTTGTATGCCCGTGACAAGTGGCTGGCCCCCGATGGCCTTCTCTTCCCTGACAAGGCCAAGTTGTTCGTCTGTGCCATTGAAGACCGGCAGTACAAGGATGATAAGATTTACTGGTGCGGCAATTTGCTTTTTCTCCTGGTTTCATATTAAGCAATTCAGTAGCCCATTGCTCCGCTGGCATGGCATTATATTTGAGGTGGGACAACGTGTACGGCTTCAACATGTCTGCGATTCGCAAGGTGGCGATCACGGAGCCTCTGGTGGATGTCGTGGACAACGCGCAAGTTGTCACCAACAACTATTGCCTTAAGGAGGTTTGCGCTGATTTCCTTATTAATGTTTTCTGCCATCCACATTGTTATGAAACGCTCGATTCCAACAGTATTGAACTAATTGAAGGCCAACTGGCCGAATTAACCATAAGTGGCTTTCTAGAAATTTGGCATGATACGGGTGTCGAAGTGTTGTTTACTCCTTCACACAACTTCCCATGGCATTCAGATCGACCTCTACACAGTGACCGTGTCTGATCTCGCTTGGGCCTCCGAATTCCACCTTCGTGTCGCTCGTAATGACTATATTCAGGTTGCATATCTTTTTTGTTTTGTTATAGGTTTGTCTATTTCCTGTGTTATTTGCTGTATGTGTTTATTATTTAACAATTGAAAAAGCTTGGGGAATCATGTTGATCGCAGGCCCTCGTGACATTCTTCACTGTGGAGTTCTCGAAGTGCCACAAGAGAACTGGTTTCTCCACTGGTCCCGATGTCCAGTACACTCACTGGAAGCAAACTGTCTTCTATCTTCAGGTTCCATTTCATCTTGTCTTTTTTAAATTGGATTTTTCCAGCATTTGAGGATAGTATTTAATTTATAATAAGACGCTGAAGGAATGTTAACGTTTAGGAGGCTTTAACTGTCCGGAAAGGCGAAGAGGTGCGCGGGAGATTCGAAATCTCGCCGAATCCGCGTAACGAGCGAGACCTCGACTTCAAGATTGGCATCCAATTCAAGGGAGAAGTTTGCGAGTTGGACGAGGAGAACACGTACACGATGCACTAGGAGGTGCATCTCCCTTTCCCTCCCCTCTGCCCACTTTCCACACTTCACTTTTTCCTTATGCCTGTTCTCGGCCTCGGCTGCCCGGTATCTCGCATTCATGTCTTTTTGTCATTCTCACCATGTTTTCTCATTCTTGGCCTAAACGTTGAATTTCCTGCATGTTTTTCAAGCTTTGCTAGCTGACACTAGATCTCGAAATTCAGGACTGGATCGTTATTTGCTGTCTGTCTGCATTGCTTGTTGCTCTTTTCCTTGTTGAGTTCTTGTTAGCCAATGCGACCGACAGTCTTCACTACATTCTCACACTTTGGAATCATTGGTTATGATATAAATGATGAGGAATACATTCGGAGCTAACAAGTGGGAGGAGGTGATTGAGTGGACGGGCCGGGGAAGGATTCCAAGTATTTCGGCCTTGCATCAGCTGCCTAAAATAATTAATTGTAATTTTTGTTCTCAACGGGATGGTGCCAAAACAATGTTTAAATAATATAAGTGCGAAAAACTAATTCAGCGGGTGATATTTTCTCAAATAGTTTATACCGTACCCAAAATAATTCAAAATTGTGTTTTGCGCGGGAGAGAGCTATCCATTACTTAAATCTTTCGATCTTGACGAGGTGGGAATCTGCTCTAAAATCGGGGTTCCATCGGCAGTAAAGCTATGTGAACTTTGGATGCGCCTTAAGGTGTTTGTGAATCGCGTTACGCCTGCAATTAGCTTGCGAGAGGCCGTCTACAAATTTCACAATCTCCGTGGTTCTTGTAATTTGGTGTTTTCTTAGGCTCATCTGATGAGCAACGACGGAATCTTCTAATTGGACCATCTGCTGATAGAATGGGTCGCAAGAGAGGCAACTCCCTGCAAGGTATTACACTAATACCTTCATGTATGCTAATTGCCGTGATCTTTAAGGTGGCCCAGTAAAGGATCACAAGAATGGCGCGAAGCAGGAGGAAGAAGTTGCCGTTGGCTGCCCGATCCCGCTGGGTTGCGAGCTCGGTTATCATCTTTATTTATTGTCTTATTTTCCGTACATGCATTTTATTCGGTCATGGAGGAACAATCCTGAATATTGCTTAAGATAATTTTGTTTTCTTAGTATGAAGAACATCTCGCAACCATTTTCTAGGATTGCGTTGTCGTTACTTTTGTGTTTAGAGCTGAGACACCATTTGAAACGTCATTTGTGATCATTCTGCACTTCACATGATTCAGAAATGACAGCTTGCTTTAATGGATTCGGAGAAGTATCATTTGGTCGATAATTAAAGAAAGGCATTGATTGATTTGCAGCTAGAGTTGTGAAACCGGGAGAAGCCAGCCTGCTGATGGAATGTGACAATGCTGGATGCCCGTACAAGAACCAGTGCATCGCCACTGTCTAGATCAGTTGGAGCAGAAGCTTCTCCAGAGGCTCGAGATCACCAGTCAGCATTCTCATATACGAATGAAGTTGCGATGTAATGTTTATCTAACAATGTAATTCATTGCTAAGTCTATAAGAAAAGCTCAAAATATGTCGCATATGAAATCTAAAGGTTAGAAGTTGAATTGAGGGCCGAGTAACGAGTGGGCGGAGAAGCGTAGACGCGCCAATCTCTGGCGCTGGAAGGGACTTAGGATCCATCAGTGCCAGTGCATCTGCGGGGTCAGATATTTACAAATGCTTTTACTTGTTGATATAAACGAAACAATTACATGGGAGTTCTTCAGAGTTTCACTCGGCCGCCCATGGGTGAAGTGGAGAAGAAGCCGAAGGGGCAGAAGCCGACCAAAACTTCTCTTCCGACAGTTCAGGTATTTGATAGCCCTTACTCTGAATTGCGGTGGATATTCCTTGCAGAATGTTGCGAAAAATATCGCTCGGTTCTTTATATCTGGAACGAACATGTTAAATGTTATCGAGTTGAAGCTGTTATATGTTGCCGTCTGATATTTTTTTTAAAGAATTGTTGTTAATTGTAATTCAAATTGATTTAATTTTAATCCCGTCTTCTCTGCAGTATATCTTTTTTTTTGCTAGAGGGCGAGACTTGTTCCTTGCTTTAAGACTAACGTGGACAATCGTAAGACCCAGACCAATCGTGCAAGATTTCTGTGGCAGAAGGAGCAGGCCGATGCTGCTGTTCCTGTGGATGTGGAGTATGCATTTTGTGACGATTGTGGACTCTGAATTCTTATAACAGTTTTGGTAATCACCAAAATTGATGCATAATAAATTAAAAGCCCTAGAATCTTGATTTATTATGAAAAGATTTTCGACATTTTTATTTATTTGTTTGGCTTACAGACGGGCTTATGAAGCACATCGCCCGTTCTTTGACGAGATGCCTCTTCTTCGGTTCCATCGCGATCGACTTGCAGCCCCTGTGTACAGATACACAGGGGCAGACTTCCCCGCGGTTGGTGCAGCCGCTGTCTTCCATCCTCCGCCCTCTTCCATTAACCGCCCCCTTCTCTCCTATCTCCCAAAGATTAAGCCATTTTGAACGACGAAATCATTGGCTGGGCTAATTTTTTTCTGTGTTTCTCGGTCGCCTGATTTTAACCATAATTTCGGCATATTGCGAGTTAACTTCATTTCATGTAGATATTGAAGAGGAGTTGTTCATCTTTCGCTCCTCCCTTCCCCTTAATCTTTGTATTCTACTTGTTCTCCTCTGACGATGTATATATTCTTTCATTAATCATATTTCCTCATTAGTGTCTGAAATGTTTTGAAACTTTGTTTTATGTTTCCTCTTCCTTGTTAAGGTCTTGTTCATCCGATGTCCTGCACCTTTAACTGTTATGTACATACTCCGGACAATTTCCACTGCATTCTTAATCTGTAAATACTTCGTTTATTTCAATATAAATGATAAGAAAGCACTGTGCTTCAATTGGACAAGAAAGATGGCAACATTGACGAACTGAGATACACGCGGGATCCGCATTATGGCATGGCCAAGCACCATTTGCTGGCAGTGAATGAATTATCGGGTTTCAGTCATGGCTAAAGGGATCAGGAACAGGCAACTACAAATTGGAGAAGGGGATCAGTACTCGTCGCACACGTTCTTGCAGGAAAAATCGCCATTCTGAATGCATGTCATTGGGAGAGAAGAAGGGGATAGAAAGAGAGAGAGAGAGGAGTAGACAGAAAGGGATGAGACAGAGCGGGAGTAGAAAGAGACAGACTGATAGAGGGAAGTAGAGATAGCGAGAGCAAGGGACGGAGAAAAAAGAGAGAAGAGGGGAGTAGAGAAAGAAAGACAACGGAACCTTGCAAGAGCACTCCCTGCAGCTGCCCTCCAGCCACACTTCTCCATGCGGTCTTCTTCCTCCTTCGCACGCCTCATCATCAACGATTTCTACTTTCGCATCGACCAATCTTCGTCGTTTCCTGTCAATTGCTCATGTTGTTTTCACCTTTCATTTCACTGCTGAACTCCCTCTCTCTCTCTCTCTCTCTCTCTCTCTCTCTCTCTCTTTCTAACCTATAGGGTGATTCAGTTGTGGGCGCCGAAGCGCACTCGATGTCATCACCGCAAGAATTTCTCCACGGCTGCAGATTTAGCGAAGGATGGAGGGAGCAAGGAGAGTACAGAGAAGGAGAGGCACCCGGATACATGAAGACGTTGGACTGGAACAAGTGATCGGCTAGTCTAGAAGCAAGACGAGAGAGAGAGAGGGATAGAGAAAGTGAGAGAGAGAGAGAGAGATAGAGATAGAGAGAGCGAGAGGGAGAGAGAGAGTGAGATATAGCGAGGCACCTGAACACGATCAATGGCATCTCCGTTGTCGCAGAGAAGCCGTGCCAGCGAAGCTTTCTTAACCTCGGCTAGCTGAGCCGGAGTGAAGACTCCTTCATTCTCGTACCTCGAAGAGAGGGTATGGAGAGAGAGAGAGATAGAGAGAGAGATAGAGAGAGAGAGAGAGAGAGAGAGAGAGGGAGATAGAGAGAGTAGACAGTAGATGAAACCAGAATCGGTCGCCGTCTCTGAGTCGTCTGAACTGCTCTCCAATGAGGCATGCGAAGAGGGGGCCGACGAGTGCCCCCGGCAGATGCATCTCAGTGATGCCCCCCACCCACACATCCATGTTCCCTGCATCATGAAACATTCTTATTTCAGTTGTTTCCAATTGAAAAGTCTAACCAGGGTGTCCATAGAGCTTCTTCAACTTGGCGACAACCCCCTTATCCGTGACCAAGTCATGGATATCATCCCAGGTGGTCGGCACGGTCAGATTACACCAACGGCGGTACTCTGTGTAGCTGAAGACAGAGAACGAGATAGAGTGAGTTAGAGAAGGATTACTGTAGAGAGGTCACGCATACCCGGGAAGTCCATGATCACGGGCACGTTGAATATTCATCACGGCGAGGTCTAGTGCCACCTGTAAAGATGTGAGAGGAGAGAACAGGAGAGAGAGAGAGAGAGAGAGAGAAAGAAAGGGAAAAGAGGAGAGAGATAGGTTGATTTAGAGTGATGGTCGAAGAAATTGGAAAGAGATCTGAGGAAACGAGATCGAACCTCATGGTTCCGATTGAAGAGCATTTCAGTGAGCTCATCGTTGAGAAGCTGAGTGGGCATCGGAGTCTGCAGTGGAAGTTGTGAGGAAAGGAATGAAAAGAAGGAGAAGAAGAAAACCTTAAGAGGAGAAGCGAAGAGACCGCGGAGAAGTGGGTCGATTCCGCCATCCTTGACGAGTCGCTCAGGGGCGAAGAGGGCCTGGCAGGGGAGGGGGTCAAGGAGGGAAAGAGGGCCTGGCAGGGGTGGGGGGTCAAGGAGGGACCACGGAAGAGAAGGACTTGAACAGATTCATACCTGGTGGAGAAGAATGTCGCCCTCGGGAATGGAAGAAAAATCAGGACCAAGTCGGCGGAGAACAGGATTGATGAGAGTGTGGCCGAAGCGGAAGGCAGCCGTTGCGAAGACATTCGAGATCGTCGCATCCACCGCGGGCTGGTAGCCGGGGTACTCTCCGAGGTACTTCCACAAGGCATCCTCAATACACACTCTTCATTCCATCAACCACTCAAGAAGCTAACCCCTCCAAGCACGATCGGCAGCCAGTCCGTGTATGTGATCTTTTGAATCATTGCACCCACGATCTTTCGAGACTCCTGTCAAAGAACTGTTAAGAAGGATACCGAGAAAGAGAGAGAGTGAGAGAGAGAGAATGAGAAGAGAGGGACAAACCTGGAAGATGCGTTCTCCGTTGCATGGATAGCGTGGGTTGTGCTGAGAGCCGAGTGCCTGGGCGATTTGATTGTGTTCTCTGAGGAAGAGAGTGTGCATGGCAGTGAGGGCGAGCTGAAAAAGATCATCATCACTCCTCCACTTCCTCCCAATCATTTCCCTTGCCTGCTCATTTGCTCGGAGGTCACCAGCGAGGAAACAACGAACGGGGTTCGGCTGAGAGAAATTGCGACGGCAATCCATCGGAGAATCTTTCTCGAAGGGCAGGAACGGCTTACCCGTCGAGGAGACAATATCATATCTGGAGGAGAGAGAAGACGAGGAGAGAGAGAGCGAGAGAGGAGACAGAGAGAGAGAGGAGAGAGAGAGGAGAGAGAGACTGAGGAGAGAGAGAGAGCGGAGAGCGAGACTGAGGAGAGAAAGAAGCGAGAGGAAAGAGGAAGGATAAGATCCAACAAAGGCCAAACCTAAGGAATCCGTTATCAGCGAAGAAGTCCCTCAAGTCGATTGCCTGTATTTCAGTGCTGCCATAAAGGAAAGAACCATCGAGATATGATGTCAACTGAAAGGTCATAAATAATTTTGTATTAAGTTTCACGCTTTGCCAAGTCGTGTTGTCAAAAGGTAGAGAATGGTGTCAAGATAAGAATAGAAAGAATAAAGATGCCAGATTCATCTGCTCGCGATGAGAAACTCTCTGGAAGAGAAGAGAAGTCTCGCCAGATCCGCAGATCGCTCCACTCCTCTCGAATTCAATGCAAGGCCACTTCCGATGATGCCAACTGGTAAAGGGAGAAAGAGAACTCTTCTGCCAGAATGAATGCTTCTCCTACTTTCCACTCTTCAACTTCGGGTCGCCAGGGGCAGGCGGATGTTGAAGCAGGGCTCGACATTCTCACACGTACGATTGCACAGAGCACCCGAGGTGTAGGCATTCCGAGACACTGGGGTAGCCGTGTGCGTCAGGTCGTGGTCTAGGAAGAGAGAGAGAGAGAGAGAGAGAGAGAGAGAGAGAGGAAAGAGAGGGGAGAGAGGGAGAGAGACAGAGGAGAGGATACGGTGGACTAACCGACAAGTTGTCCCCATTGCATGACAAAGGAGGAGAGATGCGTGTGCGGAGTGATCTGGCGAGTGGACACCAATTGACGCGACACCTGGAAGCGCTCTTTTCACTACTGCCCTCACTCTCTCTCTCTCTCTCTCTATTTCTCTCTCTCTCTGCCCTACTCGCTCCATTTCATTCCTCTCTTAATCTCTCTCTCTCTCTCTCTCTCTCGCTGTCTCTCGCTGTCTCTCTCTCTCTCTCCCATCTTGCCTCTATCTCAATTAACTTCTCTGGCATTCGGTTTCGGGAATCCATAGTAGAGTCGCTGTTCATCCCATCCAACTGGAGTGTTGAATCCGTTTTCGTAGATGGGAGGAAGGAGTCGTCGGAGTGGCCACTGGGAGACTCCCCTCAGGGGATCCGCCAAGTTGTTGCATTGGCCGTCGTAGGAACTGAGGAAGTCGTACTCTCTCCTCATTTCTCGCTTCTATACAGTGATTACCGATATTTGGAATGGAAGCATTTGTCTGCGCAGGAAGTGTCTCGGAACTGGCCGGGCTGGCAGCCAGCCAACTCCATCAATGTCGCGACATGAGAAACTGCCAAGACTGACTCGTACGACACATTCCCTGTCCACGCCAACACTCCCGTCAGGTTCAGTCCTGCAATCGTCTGAAATTGTAGAGACGGAGATGACGAGAGAGAGAGAGCGCGAGACAAAGAGAGAGCAAGAAAGAGAGAGCGTGTGTTCGGTTGACCGTTCTGAACATGTGCCTGAACGAGTCGAACACTCTCTTCGTAGATCTCGCGAGCGCGACTCAACTCGACTGCCTGAAGGAGAGGATGGAAATGGAAGTGGTGGAAGAGTTGGAAGTGACCTGTGATGGGATGGCGAATCGGAAGAGTCTCCTGAGGTCGGAGACACTGCGAACTCCTTCCTGAGTCAGCTGCACGCGCGTGTTCTCAATGGCACTGAGAGACGATCAGAGAACACGCGAGAGGAATCCTACCGATTGACATTCTCCGTCGCCTGCTCCACGATGCCCTTCAGGGTCTCGTCAGTCAGCTCACTTTCGAACTGAGGAGGAGCATGCACCGACAGACGAGCTTCCGCTGTCATCGCCCCTACCGGGTTGCCTGAAGGGAGATGTATGTATGTAGGTAGGGAGAGACATGGGGAGAGAAGACGCAGAGAAGGAGAGAGAAAGAGAAAGGCTGGAATGGTAGGGAATCGACCATGCCTGCCATGCAAGAGTAGACGCCATCATCCTTGCGCGTCACTCCAGAAATGCTTAGTTTGGTGCCGTCAACGGAGACCTGAACAAGAAGAAAAGAGAAGACAGGAAGAAGGAGAAGCACGTAAATTATATTTCTTTATCTGTACTGCTAGTATAGAAGAAAGAGAGAGAGAGAGAGAGAGAGAGAGAGAGAGATCGAGAGGCGCGAAATTTGACAGGGTGTAGTGCGCAATCAGATGAAAGAAGAGGCTGTGCCGTCAACGGCAGAGGGCGGGCGAGCGCGCCACGCCCTCTTCTCCCCTCCTTCTTGATCCGTCATTCCATAACACTGAACCCGAACCATTCACATATCTACTGCTTGCTGATAAACTTTTCATATTTAATCCTTGTTAAGCATTCTGTATGGAACCCCGGCACATTCTGGTGCACGGTCGTGCGACTACGGCAACCAACAGAGAGGGAGAGAGAGAGAGAGGGAGAGAGAGAGAGAGAGAAGAGAAGAGAAGAGGATGGGGTAGATATAGGCGCGATCCATCCTTTTCGAATAACACTTCACAGAGTAATCTAAATAAACGTTCGAGCATCTTTCCATCTTCAAAATCTCTAACTCCGGTCCATGTCTTCCTGATCAGTCTCTCTCACCCTGCTTGGTAGATGCAGAACCCACGCTCACAGACGAAAACACAAAAGAGATCTCCAAACAAAGAAAGAGATGCAAGAGAGTTGAATGGACAGCCATGACATCTGTCCGCCTGGCCGATGCTTCTATTCACCGACACTCTTCCCTATCTCAGCTCGCACGAGCCATGGCAGATGTGCTCCTCTTTCTCTTCTTTATTCTCTCCCATCGCAGGAAAGCGAGGGACCGACTCATCTTTAGGAGGCTATCACTCACTATCTTCTCAATCATTATTTCATAGTCTCATACAAACTCGCAAAGTAACAAACAGTAGACGCTTGCCAATCTGCGCGTTTTATCCCTGCCGACATGAGAAATTAAAAAAGAATTAGCTACCCTGTAGCATTTCCCAAGTGTCATCTTTCAAAGCTATGCACACCGAGGAGCATAGACTGCTTCCACTTCTCATTCAATCAAACATTTTAGTTCGATGTTCGCATCGAAATCATTGATGGGTATCTTTCATACGCCCTCGGTAACATTTATATATATACATATGTACGTACATTTTTCTTAATCCATGTATGTATGAATGCACCGATGTAAGAGAGAGGTCCCCCTACCTCTCTCTTGTCTCTCTTCCCTTGCCCTTCCTCCCAGACCCTTCTTCCCGAATTCCCCATTGTAGTCTGTATTGCATAGTTGTTCCCCTTGTGTATTTCTAGTGTTCGTTTATCACTGTATTTGCTAGCCACATGTACTTGTGTGTGTGCCAGTTACGGCATTAGGTGTTATTGCCATCGGGGTAGAGCGCTTAGCTATTTCTACCCTCTCGCCCTTATGCCCGGCCAAGGTGGGTAGAGCCGGTTGGCCATTCAGTGCCTGGGCGGCCTCCGTTGGTGAGCGGCAGCGGCGTCTGCGGTGGGTTGGAGCGGCCTCCCTCGGTTGGCGGTCGGCTTCTGGGTCTACGTCGTGCTGGGAGTGGATCTCCCTGGGAGTGAGCAGCGTCAAGGAGCAACGCTGTAGAAGGATCATCTACCGGTCTGTGATTGTGTGTCTTTGAGGGTTCGAATATATATATTGTTTGTGTTTACTTTCCTCTTTCTAAGTTTATCTCCAGTCTAAAAACCTTGTTTGTTTCCCTCTCGGTCTTTTTCACGTGATAAAGTGGGTTAAAGAGGGTTACAGAAGGGTAGTCAAGCCGTAGAGCACCGTCGATCCAGCCAGCTCGTCGAGAGCCAAGGGACCCACCCTTGGCACACCGAACAGATAAAAAGCTGGTTAGACAGTCTATTCCAAGACTGGACAGTCACTTTGGCAATAAAGCATGTACAGATTGAGAGGTATTAAATGAAAATTCTCACCGACAGTCTCCCCCGGATGTGGCCAATCTCCGCGCCGTCAAAGAACCACGAAATCTTTGGTTTCGGCGTTCCACGGGCTTCGCAGCGGAAAGAGACCGAATCTCCCGCGGACACTTTCAGGGACTTGGGGGGCAGAGTAATCTGCGGTGGGACACTGAAGAAAGAGTGATTTGAAGTGCAAAGGATTTGGTATTCAAAATGTTTTAAAGAGGGGAGAAAATGGCATGATACCTGCTGACAAGACTAAGAGTCGCCGTTGCCGAAACTGTCCCGTAGGCATTCGTTGCTTCGCAAGTATAGCTGAATTCTCAGAATAGATCAGAGTGAAATCAAGCTCGCCCTCCTTCTCCCTCTCTCTTTCTCTATCTCTCTCTGTCTCTGCCTCTTTGTCTCTCTCTCCTTCTCTCTCTCTCTCTCTCTCTCTCTCTCTCTCTCTGATCTTGACTGACCTGCCCGTGTCGCTCTCTAGGAATGGATAGATCCGCAGCTGCTGTCCTCCATTGGTCATCTCATGCTTTCTTGTCGAGACCAGGCGCAGCGATTTGAAACGCCAGGCTATCACTGGAGGGGGAACTCCTGTTACCTGGAAAGAATTACAAAAAAAGGGCGTGCGATAGAAAGAGAGAGAGAGAAAGTGAGAGAGAGAAGGCGAATATAGTAGAGAGGGAGGGAGGAAGTGTGTGTGTGTGTGAGAGAGAGAGAAGTCGAATTCAGTAGAGAGAGGAGAGGGAGAGAGAGAGATAGATAGAGAGAGAAGAATACAGTACCTCACAGTGGAGCTTGACAGCCGCTCCTTCACGGTATGTGGAATCGATAGGACGGAGAGTGAAGAGAGGAGCAGACTTAGAGAGAGAACGAAGTCTTCTTGGTGAGCTAAGGAAGAGTAATGAAATTAGGAGTGAGGGAAATGGAAAAAGGTCGAAATTAAGCTTGTATTCAATATTAATTGAGAGGCTAAGAAATAGTAGCGATATCAGCGTAAAAAGGTTAAATATCTAACTGAGCTAGAACAGGTCTGTTCTCTGAAGAGCATGAGAAAGATTGAATATCAGCACGAGAAGGCAGAACGAGGCTGCCGTTTCCGTGCAGAGTGAAGATGGAAGCTGCCGAGTCCTCCAGGTCAACTTCTCTGAGCATTGCATTCAAACATACTGTATCATCTTTAGAATTATGTATGTACATATATCTTTAACTGTTATAAATATAATCCAAAAACTAAACTGACTTGAATAGCCAAACAGTGTCATTTCCATAAGGGCAGCTGAGCAGTTTCTCTCCGTCGGCTTGTGTTTCAACAGTCGGCTTAACGCACTGCAACAAGTCTCTCCTTTCATTTCTCTGTATCAATAACTTAACAGTTATTCTAAAAACTAGGACAAAAGTTTAATGTTGCTAAATAGTGAGATAACTTAAACCCAAAACCTGAGAAAGAGAAGAAGAAGTGGTTTTGAGAGTTTTCTGAGTGGGAGCAGCACAGTGAGGATGTGAAGAAGTAGTTGAAGACGCCAGCAACGGCAGCCATCCACGGAGGCTATCAAAATTTTATGCTTTTCTATTGGCGGTGGCCAAAAGATTTGTAGCGATGTTGAGATGTTGGAGATTCATATGTACATATTTACTTCCTTACCGGCAGTCGCAGTTGAGTGGATTGGAGTGTAAATGAAGAGTCTTCAGTTGAGGAAGATAGTCCTTGAGAGAAGTGGGGAGAGAGCGAAGATGGTTGTGCGAGAGATCGAGAGAGAGCAGACGAGGCAGAGAAGTCAGCGAATCACGAGAGATATGAGAGAGGCTAAAGAGAAAGAAGAGAGGAATTACAGTCAATATCATAAGAGTCTTCTTACTGATTGTGGCGAAGTTCGAGGGCTTGAAGAAAGGAAGAGTGGCCGGCGAGAGAGCCGAGAGAGACAAGGCGATTGTGAGAGAGTGACAGACGCCGAAGGCTAGGAAAACGATCCAGAAAATTCTGTAACTCGTTACTTTAGCATACTGGTATTTTATTTATATTTATTAATTTACCAGCAATAAAAAATGATTTGCATTTTACGAAACTTGAAAAGACATGCAATCATTAATTTAAGCGAAAACGAATAAAATAGGTGAGGGTTGTCACTGACTTCTGGAATAGAGCGAACGCGGTTGTGACTAAGAATGAGAGTGTTGAGATGGCGAAGCGGGCGAAGTCCTTCCAAGCTCCCGATATCATTTCCTTTCAGGTGAAGCACCTCAACTTTTTCCGAATTTTTCCATTTATGGAGACAAGAAATGAAAGGAAAACATTGAAGGTAGAAAGGGACATTCGTATGTACGGGAGAGAAGGCAGATCGACAGAGAGAGAGAGAGAGAGAGAGAGAGAGAGAGAGAGAGAATGTTCAGAGTGGCCACAAACCTGAGTGTCCTCTGGCAAGTCGACAGGTACAGCTGAGAGTTTCTCCTTCCCCTCACAGCGGATGATTCCACCGGCAGAGCATTGGCAGAGAGAAGGGCATGAAGAGGATTGGCAAAGTGCCAAGAGAGAAGCGAAGACGACCAGAAGGAGAGGCACTGCTCTCTTCATCTTCCGGAGAGGGCCAGTTTGAGGCAGTCTCAACTCATTTTCATCAACCTTTTATAAATAAGAACATAAAAGAGCAGAAGGCAACAATACGGGACGCTAGCTTCTTACTAAATAAGGTCGCAGAACAGAATAATCGAGAGCGGAGAGAGAGTGAGAGAGAGAGAAGTCAAAGAGACAACAAAGAGACTCAGAGAGAGAGAGCGAGAGAGAGGGAGAGAAGCTGTTGTGAGAGAGAAGTCAGAGAGACAACAAATAGACTCAGAGACAGAGAGAGAGAGAGAGGCTAAGAGAGAGAGAGGCTAAGAGAGAGAGAGAGAGAGAGAGAGAAGTCAGAGAGACAGCAAAGAGAGATAGAGAGAGGATGAGAGTGGAAAGTAGGGGAATCAAATTGGAGGGAGGGAAGAACGAGCAAAGGATTGAAGAGTAAAAAGGCGAAGAGAGAGTGAATGGCAGAATGAATGCCTTCCCTGCAACAATTCGCTTACTCCCGTGCAAGGCGGAGGGATGTCTCCGAAGGCCTTCTCAACTTAGACTCATTGGGAACTTTCAACATTTATATTCGTTCACTTTTCTCTTACAGTAGGCATGAAAACGTTAACATGTCATGAATTAAATCTTTATCAGTATTCAACTCAAGTTCGGATGCTTTATAAGTGTCTCTCCTAGAAGTCTCTAAATTTTGCGGAATAAATTTTAAAAAAATTGCCGAAAAAGGAAAAGAGCAAAAACCATCGGGGGGATGGGGGGAAGGGCAATGAAATACATACTTCATCACACGGGATGACACCCATTAACATCCTCACATTGATTTGATTGCGTTTGAATTGAACTGCAATATTTTGAAAGTGAGAAAGAGAGAGCCAGAAAGTTATCACCACGAATTACGTTAGGAGAAGTTTTCGCGATCTAGTCTTTTAAAATGGCTTACAGGTGAGAAGACTTATGGAGGAAATAGACTGCAAAAGTAAAAAAAAAGTGGGTGGTGTCAGCATGGAAATTGAGCTAGCTACATACATAGTAGTTAGAGAAAGAATAAGAGCTGGCGGAGAAGAAAAGAAAGAACAAGAAGGAAAGAGAGGGGAAAGGGGGTGATAGAGCGATGGAGAGAGAGAGAGCAAGAGAGAGCTAGAAAGGGAGGGGAAGAGATAGTGAGAGAGATAGCGAGAGAGAGAGAGAGAGAGAGCGAGGAGAGTGCACTGCTGCGCGTTCGGTCAGCCTCTACCATCAATCAACAAATCAACTTATCGCGTCTTCTATCAATCGTCTCCCGTTGCTTTCCTCGAGATCGCAGCTGTACGAAGAAATGCAAAGAGCTGAATGGTAAAGAGAGAGGGTGATAAAGACAGAGGGCGAGAGAGGGCGAGGGAGAGAGAGAGCGAGGGTCAGAGAGAGTGAGAGACAGACAGAGATCGAGATAGACAGAGAAAGGGAGAAGGTTAAGGAAGTGTCGGGCGTGGACATTGAAACGAAAGAAAAACTAAATTAGACAACCGTTATCTATGTATGCACTTTTTTAGTTACTAATTTTGCACAAGGTTAATATCCTTATTAATCAATTTGTGAGAACTAAATTACGAATTTGGGAAATCTATGAGATGTATGTTTACAGGATATCTACTAATCTACCAAGTAATATGTATATGAGCATCTTACCATGCAGGAATCATTATTAACAACTAAAACTAAAGTAATTGTAACACATTAATTGATAATATTATAAATTGTCAAGACGAAGCAAATATAGATGTGATACAGAAAAGCCTAGAGAAGAGAAGGCTTCCTCTTTCTGTCTAAACTCGGCAGAGGCAGTAGTATAAGAAAGCGAAAGAGGGCCTTCCGATTGTTGTAACCTGCACTCCGGAACACTTCTTTCCATCTTCCTTGTCAGCTTCGCTCTCTCTCTCTCTCTCTCTCTCTCTCTCTCTCTCTACTCATTCCCTCCTTTTCCACCTCTCTCCCTCAATATTCTTTGTCTCTCTCTCCTTCCTGGCTATCTTACTTTATGCATCATCTTCTTCTCATAATGGCGCTCACCTGCTCGTCCCTTTTTGTCCTCTGCCAGATCTGCTTGAAGTAGTCTAGCAAAGTCGATAAAGAAGGGTGACAGAAAGATAGAGAAAAAAGGGAAAAAAAGATAAGAGAAAGAGAGACAAAGAAAAAGACAAAAAGAGAAAAAGAAAAAGAGAAAATGAGAAAAAGAGAAAAGAGAGAAAGTAGAAAAGAGAGAAGAGAGAGAGAGAGAGAAAGAGAGAGCGACAGAGGGAGACAGAGAGAGAGAGAGAGAGAGAGAAAGAGAGAGCATCAGCTAGCCAGGACAAAAGCTGAGTGATTCATTTCTTTTCTTGAAGGGATCTGGATATAATCATCTAATAATTATGTATATTGCTTGAGGCACGAGCTGAACAACGTTCCGTTCATTGAAATACGTGCTCGTTTCCATTTTGTATATATGTATTTGTGTATGTATATATGTATGTACATACATATACAGTTCCGTTCAAAAAGAAATCACAGCGTGTATTCTGAGGGGCGTTTCATGCAATTTTTTTTGTTTCCGATGTCTATTCATTTTTTCCAGCCACACATTTATTCTATGTATTATTAGCGAAGACGTTTATGTATGAAAATAATGAGGACCTTGTTGGACACAGCAAGATTTCTGCTGTCGATTAGAACACGGCTCAGCTGCTCAGATTCATGTTGAAAATGAGCTGGCATGGCGAGAAAGGGAGTACAAGTTGAATTTGAAGTTGTCATTCTTCAGAACAATCTTTGTACAAAGAAAGTATTTATCATGTTGGTCAAAATGAATCAAGCAAGTGAATAGAAAGGCAAATCACAGAATTGGAACGAAGCTGAGAAAGCAAATTGAGGAGCATAATTATGCTACCCGTTTTGTTAAGATTGGAGAGTGAATTGGCAATTTGTTCACTTCTAAGACCGTTAGCAAAAAAAGAATATCCTACACACATCAGTTATTTTAAAACAATTTGATATTTACTTCAGGTGAGCAGTTTTATATTGATTACGAATGAAATCGATAGTGGGATTCTTTAAAATTACAGCAAATAGCAGCAATTTTTCGGTTTTTCTTCCTCTGGAAGAGCGAGGCCAGCAACCAGGAGGAGAGCATCGTCGAAGACCTTCAAGAGAAGGTTTACTCCCTGCACGTTCGAAAGGCTCCCCTTTTCAGCTTGACTTTCCCGTAATAAGACAAACTTGTGATGCAACCTGCTTGAGGCCGTGATGTGTAAGAGAAGAACAAGGAATGAACTTGACTGCGCCCATCTCAAAGATATCTTCATAATTATGTATGTAGGTTGCATATTTATAATAACTATTTTATGTAGAAGGGTACTCTTTTAGATGAAGAGCCTCCAATCAGAATTAAGATGTTTGAGATGCATTACAGGAAACCGGAACAAGAAAGAGTGAGTTTGAAGAAAGAGATACGAGTCAGTGGGAGAGAGAGAGAGAGAGTGGGTGAGAAAGAAAGAGAAGGAAAGAAAACAAAAGAGAAAACAAGAAAGAATATTTGAAGAAGAGTTGGATTCGAAAGCTAAAATGACCAGAAGTTTAGCTCATTTAGTTCAGCGCCCCGCAAAGGAATGGGGCAAGCAAATTAGAACCAATCATGAGGAGACAAAGAGATTAGAGAAGAAGAAAGGGATGAACTGAAGAAAACGACGGAGTGACCTTCAAGGCTGCCCGGTGGGCCTCTTCAAGGGACACCTTGGAGTGGTCGGCTGCCTTCTCAGCCAGGTCCTGCTTCGTCCCCACGAGAATCACTGGCACCTTCAATCTCCCTCCTTCTTCAGTACAAGACGGCAAAGACAAACCTGGTCGCCGGCAAAGTTGCGGATCTCAGGCATCCAGAGGAGATGGCAATTGTCGAGGGACTTGGGGTCGACCAGGGAGAAGCATAAGAGAAAGACATCCGAGTGGGGGTAGGACAGGCAGCGGAGATGAGCGTAGTTCTCCTGAATTACAATTCTCCTGATTTTCAGCATCCAATAATCTAGGAATTTCAATTTCATTCTAATTCTATTTCGTCATAATTTTAGTCTCTTTTACTTTCACGCATTTCCAGCCATCGCGTCACTTTTCACATTCATGTTGATTCCCGAAAATAAAAAAAGAGTGAAAGAGGCATTGTACATATGAATATATAGACAGAGAGAGATATTTGAGAGAGAGAGAGTGAGAGAGAGAGAGAGAGCTCGTCTGAGATTTCGAGCATGGCCGTGTTAGGAGCAAAATTATTTTCCAATTCCCTTTGACGTTCGCCATGTTGCTGGAACATTTTATGTGGGAAAAATGATTGAAGCGATAAGTATTATTGAAGATATTCATTTGGACAGAATTATGAAAATATATCAAATTTACACATTAGGACAAAAGAACTAAATTATGAAAGGGAGAGCGAATGTACATACATAAGTGAGGGACTGAAAACAACTCAAGAGTTGAAAGAGGGATGAACAAGCGAGAGAGAAAAAGGAAAAGAGTGGGCAAAAGAGAGAAAGGGAGAGAGACTGGGAGATTCGGGAGAGAGAGAGCGAGTGAGAGAGAGAGAGTGAGAGAGAGCGAGCGAGAGAGAGAGAGAAAGAGAGCGAGAGATCGAGAAAGAGATCCACCTGCCTGCCCTGCAGTGTCGAACAGATTGAGTGTGTAGTGCCGTTGCTCGATGGTGAGATTGACAGCCCAATTGTCGAAGACTGTTGTGGAATAGTCTCCCATGAACTTCTTCTGCGTGTACGCGTATAGCATGCTCAACAGGGAAAGATTTGAGTTGCTCACGTAGAATGAACCATTAATTCAGATACCAAAAAGTTAAGACAGTGTAAAGTAACCCATAGCTATCATTTGCAAGACATTATAAATTTATTTTACAAAACGTAAGTTAAAAATCCATGCATCAACTTAAGAAATGTTCAATATTAATAGAATATAAATGATGAGAAATGAGCAAAAAAGAGACCTGCTCTTGCCAATGTAGGAGTCGCCAACAACAACAAGCTTGATCTTCCGGTCCATTCGAAGACTCGCCGGGCCTCAGGGTAGGAAACTGCTTCTTCCCTTCTATAGCCTCTCTCTTTCTTTGACGAGGATGGAAATAGCATACGATCAGATGGGCAAGGATGGAGAAAGCGAGGAAAGAAGGGAGAGGGGATAGAAAGAGAGACAGATCGACATAGAGAGGGAGGTAGAGAAAGAGAGAAACAGAGGGAGAGAGAGAGGGTAAGCACCGCTCTTCTATTCACGTCAGACATACACTATCGACAAACAGTCGCTCTCTGAGATGGTGCACAGATCGGCGAGAAATAAGGAAGCCATGAAGACTTGGAAACGAGAGAGTGGGAAGAAGAGAGACAGAGAGTCAGAGAGACATAGAGAGTGAGAGTGAGTGATAGGGAGAGACCGAGAGAAAGAGAGCGAGCGAGTGAAGAAAAGACAGGCATGGGGGGAGGCGAGAAGGCTGACCATTCCTTAGTGAGCAATGTGAGGAAAGTGGGGAAAAGTCATGAAGGGCGCATAAGCGATCAGATGTTATTGCTTGAAAATATGGAAAGAAAAGAATAAGCCTTGGAAGAGGGGGCCAGAGAGAGAGAGAGAGAGAGAGAAAGAGTGAGAGTGAGAGGAAGAGTGAGAGTGAGAGGAAGAGGTAACTAAAGAGAACTAAAAAGAAAGAGGAATAGTAAGTGATAGTGAAGGCGAAGGAGAGATAGATAGAGAGAAAGAAAGAGAGAAAAGAGTGAATGGTGAGGGGAAAGCTAAATAAAAAGGAATAACGAATGGGAAGATCAGGGAAGAACGCTAGCCGACTAGCCGATTCTGGACGGAATCATCTGAATGCACTTGATGTACATCATAGAATTACTCCCATTAATTGCATGGAGAGAGAGAGGGAGAGAGAGAGAGAAAGAGAGAGAATGAGGTGAAAGATAAGAGTGAAAGAAAGAGAGCGATGGAAATGAAGAAAATGTTGGGCGAAGCAGAACAGGCTGGGTCCCTGTTGAATGAGCACTCCTCTACAAGCAAGTCACTCGTCGGAGAGAGTGGATAATTGGAGAGGTAGGAGAGAGAAAAAGGGAACAATAGAGACAGAGGGAAAGAAGAGAGGGAATCGTGAATGAATGAAGAAGGAAGAAGCTTCCCACATGCTTTGCCCTCATCTCACATCCTGCAAACTATCTCTAAGAAACGGCACTCGAACACACTGTTTATTTACAAAAGAATGGAGAGTGACGAATACAGAAAAGGGAGAGTGACAGAGAAGAGTGCAATTCTAGTGGCAAAAAGCTGCACTCTCCTGTTATCTCGAAGGTATTCTGGCAGAGTGGGTGTCTCTTATCTCAAGAGAACAGCAGAGAGCCAGTGTGAATTTGAATGCAAAATGGGACGGTGATGAACAGGCAGAGAGAGTTAGAGAGGGAGAAAAAGAGGAGATTTGCAAAGAGAGAGTAATGATATTTGAAAAGTTTCACTGGAGGCGTCATTCAACAAGCTTACTATATGGAAGATTACTCTGAGATCACAGTTTCAACAACATACATACATACATAGTAGCTGCAGTGTGAACAACTAATCTGTATAATATTTCAATTAAATAATTAAAAAACGAAAGCTATTTCGAATGGATTTTAATAATATAGGATAAAAACGGTTTTAATGAAATATCGGGTATTGTGGCAGCCTTGGTTTGAGAGGAGGGGTTCTTGAAGAAGAAGAAGGGGAAAGGGGAGGAAGACGAATCCTCCCTGTGCTGATGTAGCCAGTCCACTACGCACGCCAACCACAACGATAAGTTAATATGTTTGTTCGGCTGAGTGGTTGTGGTAGGGGAAGAGGGCAGGAAGGTGAGATACTGAAGTGATAAAAGAAAGGGCGGTTCAGAAGAGAGATAAAGAGACAGAGAAAGAAAGAAAGAAAGAAAGAAAGAAAGAAAGAAAGAAAGAAAGAAAGAAAGAAAGAAAAGAAAGAAAGAAAGAAAGAAAGAAAGAAAGAAAGAAAGAAAGAAAGAAAGAAAGAAAGAAAGAAAGAAAGAAAGAAAAGAAAGAAAGAAAGAAAGAAAGAAAGAAAGAAAGAAAGAAAGAAAGAAAGAAAGAAAGAAAGAAAGAAAGAAAGAAAGAAGAAAGAAAGAAAGAAAGAAAGAAAGAAAGAAAGAAAGAAAGAAAGAAGAAAGAAAAAAGAAAGAAAGAAAGAAAGAAAGAAAGAAAGAAAGAAAGAAAGAAAGAAAGAAAAAGAAAAGAAAGAAAGAAAGAAAGAAAGAAAGAAAGAAAGAAAGAAAGAAAGAAAGAAAAAGAAAGAAAGAAAGAAAGAAAGAAAGAAAGAAAGAAAGAAAGAAAGAAAGAAAGAAAGAAAGAAGAAAGAAAGAAAGAAAGAAAGAAAGAAAGAAAGAAAGAAAGAAAGAAAGAAAGAAGAAAGAAAGAAAGAAAGAAAGAAAGAAAGAAAGAAAGAAAGAAAAAGAAAGAAAGAAAGAAAGAAAGAAAGAAAGAAAGAAAGAAGAAAGAAAGAAAGAAAGAAAGAAAGAAAGAAAGAAAGAAAGAAAGAAAGAAAGAAAGAAAGAAAGAAAGAAAGAAAGAAAGAAAGAAAGAAAGAAAGAAAGAAAGAAAGAAAGAAAGAAAGAAAGAAAGAAAGAAAGAAAGAAAGAAAGAAAGAAAGAAAGAAAGAAAGAAAGAAAGAAAGAAAGAAAAGAAAGAAAGAAAGAAAGAAAGAAAGAAAAAAGAAAGAAAGAAAGAAAGAAAGAAAGAAAAAGAAAGAAAGAAAGAAAGAAAGAAAGAAAGAAAGAAAGAAAGAAAGAAAGAAAGAAAGAAAGAAAAAAGAAAGAAAGAAAGAAAGAAAGAAAGAAAAAAGAAAGAAAGAAAGAAAGAAAGAAGAAAGAAAGAAAGAAAGAAAGAAAAAGAAAGAAAGAAAGAAAGAAAGAAAGAAAGAAAGAAAGAAAGAAAGAAAGAAAGAAAGAAAGAAAGAAAGAAAGAAAGAAAGAAAGAAAGAAAGAAAGAAAGAAAGAAAGAAAGAAGAAAGAAAGAAAGAAAGAAAGAAAGAAAGAAAGAAAGAAAGAAAGAAAGAAAGAAAGAAAGAAGAAAAGAAAGAAAGAAAGAAAGAAAGAAAGAAGAAAGAAAAGAGAAGAAAGAAAGAAAGAAAGAAAGAAAAGAAAGAAAGAAAGAAAGAAAGAAAGAAAGAAGAAAGAAAGAAAGAAAGAAAGAAAGAAAGAAAGAAAGAAGAAAGAAAGAAAGAAAGAAAGAAAGAAAGAAAGAAAGAAAGAAAGAAAGAAAGAAAGAAAGAAAGAAAGAAAGAAAGAAAGAAAGAAAGAAAGAAAGAAAGAAGAAAGAAAGAAAGAAAGAAAGAAAGAAAGAAAGAAAGAAAGAAAGAAAGAAAGAAAGAAAGAAAGAAAGAAAGAAAGAAAGAAAGAAAGAAAGAAAGAAAGAAAGAAAAGAAAGAAAGAAAGAAAGAAAGAAAGAAGAAAGAAGAGAGGACGGAAGGGGGCACAATTGGTGATGAACAATCTGTGAATGAAATTAGAGTCCCTACTGTTAACAAAAAGAGTGTTTTATTGTACGCGGAAACTTCAGTAACTGAGAGACCAGAGATTCGGAAGTGGGAAGAGGTACCATCAAGAACTTTGTAGATCACGTATGCAGACCCAGTCGGGTATAATCCTCTACTGGCTCTCGTTTTCTCTCTGCACTTTCTCTCAAGGTACATAGCCCCCTTTCATATACTCTTTTTTTCTAATGCTCTTTCTCTTTTTCTTTTATTTCTCATCTCTTTCTGTTCTATTTCTCTCCTTTTGTTCTCTCTCTATCTTTCTCTTTCTCTCTCTCTCTTTTTTCTTTGTCTTTCCCTCTCTCTTTTATCTCACTCTTCCTTCACAATGAGGGAATGTTGAGAAGGAAAATCGAAGAGAAATTGAAGGATGGGAGAAAAGAGGAAAAACAAATGGAAGTCGAAAATACCGAAGAGTCCTTAGCAATTCAATGAGGTCCAGGGAACCAAACAAATACAAGATAGAAAGAAGTATGATGACGCATTGAAACATGATCAAATGATGATTGAAGTGAGATTGAAAGAGGTCTGATGGAGAGATAGAGAGAGATGAAGAGAGAGAGGGAGAGAGAGAGAAGGAGAAAGAAAGAGAGAGAGAGCGAGGGAGAGAGAAAAGGAGAGAGAAAGAGAGAGAGAGAGTGAGAGAGAGAGAGAGAAAGAGAGAGAGTTGGGTGAAATGGAATTCAAAAGAAAAATGATGCAATCGTTACTCCATACCAGAAACTATTGAATAGGCTAGAATAATCACTATCATCTGATGTATTCGTGCCCATTTAGTTGTTGTTCTTTTCAAGGTAGAGATCATGAAGAGAGCATGGCCTTGGAGAGAGTGCAGAGTAAGCTGCCAGGTTAAAGGGGACCGATAAGCAGCCTTGGATTGTGGTACTTCGTGTAGAAATGGAATCCACGTCTGACGCAGAAGAGTGGACACGGTTGGAAGGCAGAAGCTTCTTCCCACGGGATTGTGGAGGACGCGAGTTGAAATCGGCTCTGGTCTCTCTTTCGAGTGAGCCGATTAAAGATGTCAACAGATCTGGCCTGGCTTAGGCGTCACGAGTCGGAGTGGCAGCCCTCTGCTTCCTCGACGTCAGACCTTGGAATAGCCTGGGGCAGGGATAAGCTCGGCTCTCATGGCGGCCGCTATAAGAACGCATGGCAGCAAGATTCAGCCACTCAGCCAAGGCTCTTCTCACCATGCATCAGGCTCCTCTCTACATCAACTGCTCTTCTCTGCAGTTCTACTCGGCTGCTCTTCCTATGCTTATGGCATGTTTTATGTTTCTTTCAATTTATACATTTTCTTTGTAAAACTAATATTTTACATTGAAATAAAAATAATAATGCGTTGCTGTTTGCAGGACGAGTGCACGTGCCGCCTCGTTCACCTGCACTGGGAGGCCTTCTTTCTCTGCTCTCTCTTCCTCCTCCTCTCTCTCCTCTGCATCCTCTTCTATCTTCTCTGCTTCGCTTACAAGTTCGCATCCTCTGCTCTCCGCTGGACTCTGCAGTCCTCTTCTCGTGATACCCTCCAGTCATTCCCTCCAATTGTCACCCCGACCTTCCCTCCAGTCTTCCCTCCACTCTTCTGCCCTTCTCCCCGTCAACCCAGTCAGGTCCCTCCATCTCCTCAGGAGAACATCGAGAATGAGAAACATGCCCTCGCCAACCTCGCACAGGGTTAGTAGTATTCTTCTCTTGAGGAAATAATAAAAAAGAATGTTTCGAACTACTTCTAATAGTTCGATCTCTTACATTTCTCACTTCTTAACATTCCTCTTTAGTCTGCAATGACATCGAAGATGGACAGGCGACACTTCCAGATGCAATTCGCATTGCTCCGCCACCTGGTTAGCTGGCCATCTCTGTTTTAGTTTTACTTTCTATTCATTCCTCTCTTTATCTCCCTCTCTTGCTTTTCTTCTCTCCATCTCTCTCTCTCTCCCTCTTTCTCTTTATTTTCCTCTCTCCCTTCCTCTTTTCCATACCCACTCTTCTCAGTTGAATCAAAAAATGATGACACCATACATTTTCAGAGTACGATGCAGAAATGGCAGGATCTGTGCCTCCAAATTACGACGAAGCCGTGCATCAACTCAGCGTCACTGTGGAAAATGAGACCTCAAAGTATTTTAGTGTAGCCTCCCAAAACTCATAATACTGTTACCTTCCGAAATGTCTGTGTGTTTTCTGTGATATTCCAAGTACTGTAAGACTTTTTCGTTTGCGATGCTTTAGTTTTTTTTTGAGCTATCAGTTGTTACTGCAGAGTCTTTTAAAGTTGTACTATATCGAATGTTCTTGTGTCCTGATTCCCTCCTCCACTTCTTTATTCTTCTGTGTTAGTATCTGGCTATGCTGGGATATCCTTCGTACGCTTTATGCGTTTCTGTGATGCAATTGTCAATGAATATATTACTCCTGATATCCGCCAAATACCTATAAAACGCTTTTTTCGTCCTTTCGCGTGGAATCGATAATCCAGTACGTAGCCATGGACGACATGTTCGAACGCATTATTGGCGGGGGAGAATCCGTTTTCTACCGTCATCTTCAGAAGGACGAGGAAGACTTGGATGACGCTAAGAAAAGAGATGTTCTCAACAATCTTTTCGATCAGAACAAATCACTCTTCGTTCAGAGATACGCCAGGTCTTTTCGATTTTCGAATTTCTTGCGTAGGTTTTCGAAAGTAAATGTAATTGCAAATTTGACGTCTTTGAAGATATTTGAATGAATGTGATTGCGTGCTCTTCGATACGGCCAAGTCGGATCCGGTTGTGTCGTGTCTTCTCGCTCAGATCGCACGGAAAGTGGACGACGGCAAGCGGAATGTGCGGAATCGCAGATACGTCTCGATGCTCACTATGAAAGCCAAGGTATTTACTTTGTTTAATAGATGGTTATTGCTGTCTAAATTCCTTCCTTGGTATCAGGGATCATACTTTTCGGACGAGAAGATGCGAGAAAGAGAGCCCTATCTCTACGATCAAATGATTGGCCAGCATCTCAGCGAATAAGGTTCCAGAGCTTGGAGCATTATCAGAAGAATTGAAGTATTACACATTAACAACCTTGATTGTAGAACGACTAGAGTTGCGGCCTTCCGTTTCTATATCAGAAGAAGAGAAACGAAGAGCGGAAGGTGGAGGATGGTCGGGGCTTCTTTCCCAATTCGAGCAGAGTGGAGAAACTGCCCAGAGAAGGCAATGACAGAACGAAGAGTGGGATGCCAATGTCTGTTTCTGTTACTCATTCATCTTTGGTGACCAGCTACTGCAAGTGAAGTTTGTATTACTTGGGTACTTTCAGAGTTCGAATGATAAACATTCTCGTTTTCTGGCTAACGTTAATCGCGCCATGGAAATGGAGGAAGAAGAAGAGATGGAAGTGGAGGGCAGCGAGGAAGAGAATGGGGCATCCATGAAGAGCCTCCGTAAGGAAGTCAATGATATCGCTTCGGAAATGGTCTGTTCTGCTTTCTCATGTAATGTTTTCGTCCAGTAAAAACTCTGATTTTTGCTGGTATTTTTAACGTTTCTAGTTAACATTCATTGCAAAGGAAGCTGTTTTGTTTGATGTTTGTTTCATTTTATCCCCTTTGCAAGTGTATCTTGGATTCAGGCAACCGAGTCAACAGCGGTTCTCGAAGAGGAAGGAGAAGATGTCTCGGTTGGCAAGGAACAACTGCGGAGCGAGTTCGTCGCTCTCATGGAGGAGCGATTCCTGGCCGGACTTGACTCGAGATTCTTCGACTACTCGGCTGTAGACAACGATGATCGATTGGATGAAGAAGACGCAATTGCGGATCTCGAGAGGGAGGAGAAGTGGTTTGAGGAGGAAGAGGGAGGAGAGTTGTCGTGTGTTTGATGCCTGATAAAGACTTCATCTCTATCAAATGCCCGTCTTCTCTTTTCGGGGTCTCTCTCCCGCTGTTATTTATTGTTCCATTCTGTGTTCGCCTCCAATCACGAGTGAGTTCAATTGAATTCGCGGTTGTCTCGCTCAGTAGTATTTCTAGAAAACGTCTGTTCCTTGATTAGCCTCGTGTTTTCGGTTGAGTTCTTCTTCAGAGTTTTTTGTTTCTAATTTTGAGTCAACCTGATTATTGTTGTTATTGGATCTACTCGGTGGAAAACCAGGAACTGTAATTGTGAGGCATTTGATATTCGGCATCGCCGGAGTCGGGATGAATCAGCTGCAGCCTCACCAGTTCAGCGAGCCTCGTTGGTTCTACTGCGGTCCGGATAACATTGTCAGCATATTTCCCTCATTTTTTCATTCTCGTAGGTAATTTGCGTACATCTCATTTTTCATTCTCGTAGGTAATTTACGTACATTATAATTTGCACATGTGATTGTATTTCATTGTTGAAGGAATATGGACCATACACGAATCGCGAGATGCTTGTGTGGTTCAAGGAGGGATACTTCAAGGAGAGTCTTCCCATTAAGACTGAAATGGACGACCGATATCGGCCCCTTGGAGAATGGCAGGTTGGCATTCCCTGAATTGCTTTCCTCATCGGGTGATTGATTACTTCTTCCTTATGATTTTGGGAGAAGAAGTGAAGAATGTGACCGATTGGATTGATGTTTCCAGATGGTATGCGGAGGGAATCTTCCGTTTGCCCTGTCGTTCCCGATCCACTCCTTCGACTCCTTCGTCGCCCTTTCGCAGGCAGCCGCAGCGCGGGCCGCAGCGCATCACGCTGCTCCCCCTGCCGCGCCCATACTCATGATGCCCCCCGGTCTGCCGCCCTCTTATCCTCCTCCAAGCAGATTCAGTCAGTCTTCTTTGGCAATTATTTAGTGATCAGGTATTTCTTTTTCTTCATGAACTACGTTCTGAATTTTAGTATTTTCCTTGACAAAAATTTTCTATCAGTTATGCAAAGATCTGTCGAATATAATGCGCGAGCATAATCAGTTCCATTAAAGCGGGCCCGCCTCCGTTTCTCCCTCCTCCCATGCAGCAGCAGAATCACGTCCTGGCTCCTGTCAGTTTACGCTTTTCTTCGCATGGTTTATGGCTTTTCCTTATTGTTTGCAAGATGTGTGTCGTAAGTAATTTAGATTTCTGGTTACCAATAAAGTTCATCAATATCTCGCTATAAATTAAAAAGAAAACTTTCTCTTGTTCATCAAAAAGACTTGAAAGAGTTTTTTTTTCTTGAACAGCTCCATCTTTCCGACTCTGGACACACCATCTTTTTCAGGTGCTAATAAGCCAGCCTCCAAGCGAGCCTCACGACGGCAGCTCGCTTAGCCACACTCCGGATAGTGAGCATGAGGTTGGCTAGTCACATTAACGGATTGCCATATATTTGGGAATTCAACCGGGCTGTTGTGTACTCCATGCACACTTCGTTTGCTTGCCCTTCGTGTGATGTGAAGAGAACAAGTTGGAAGGGGAGGAGAAAGGAGGGAACAGTGAGGAGAGAACGGGTTAGATGGTCAGATGAGGGAAAGAAGAAGGGAGGGAACAGTTAGAGGGAGAGAGTAGGGAACGATGAGAGAGAGAGAAAGGATAAGCACTGCGAACCGCGATGCAGAATGGCAAAGTAGAGGAGCACTTTCCGAAAAACAACGGGTCTGCCAATTTTTTCCCCGTGACGTCTGTGGGTTGATTTGATTTTTTATGCAATAGGGGTTTAGATGTATTGCATGGCACTCTCATTTTTACTCTCTCGCTCTTTCTCTCTCTCTCACTCTCTCTCTCGCTCTTTCTCTCTCTCTCACTCTTTCTCTCTCTCTCACTCTTTCTCTCTCTCTCACTCTCTCTCTCTCTCGCTCTTTCTCTCTCTCTCACACTCTCTCTCTCGCTCTTTCTCTCTCTCTCACTCTCTCTCTCTCTATCCTCCGCTAGTCTCTCATTTTCTTCTTTCAACCATCGTCCAACTCATGAATGCGTGCCCGTATCAAAGTCCATCCAATTGGAGGACGAACCCTCCCCCTTCCAGTTCAACCCGGCCCGGCCTTCTTTTTTTTTGCTTGCCGCCACGGGCTGTATGGATCGCCGCTCACCAAAATTCCGATGTCCATGGAATTCTTGACTGCTCTTCCAATGATTTTACATTCCAAGCACCGCCTGGCAAGCATTGAAATGAGAAGGATGCATAGAAATGGCACAACCATCTGAGATCATTGGGATTTTGCCTGGTCGTACTTCAGTCTTTCTTGTCGAAGGATAAGGAACGCTCAGAGTTCCTATGACAGCACGCGGGCCACCGAAACTCTCGTTAATAAGGAACCATCGCTGACCAGCTCTAGACTTTACAACGACCAGCTCTAGGTATAGAGAGTGCAAGAGGTTAAGGAATGGGAGAAGGAGTGAGAGCAGAATGGAGTCCTTCTGACTAAACAGGCTCGTCTTTGTGATTGAGTGTGATGATATGTCAAATAGCAAGTGTTCCTCTCATAGTTGTGCACCTGTTAACCCTTTGTTTACCCTGAGATTTCTGATAATTTAGCCTGGTTATTGCATACCCAGAATTTATTTTTCTGAATCATTGCCAGAGGTTCCCATTTGATCCTTTATCTCCTGCAAAATTCTATTTATATTATCTTTTCTTTCTTTTTTTTTCGAAGCCCAGTCATAGGGGATTGTTTTCAGCTCGAGTTTCA
>CALZFC010000031.1:140000-180000 GCA_945643635.1 Allodiplogaster sudhausi | reverse complement strand
TCTTGTACTTCTCAGTTGAGCAGAAAGGCAATGTCTAATAAGGTCGAAATGAAGGGCATTCTCTGCGTGGTTGGAGAATAATGAAGCAGCGGGATAGGCCCTCCGTTTCCTCTCTTTCTTTTCTTCTGTTTCTCTTCCCCTCTTTCTCTTCCCCTCTTACTCTTCCTCTCTTTCTCCTCCTCTCTTTCTCTTCCTCTCTTTTTCTTCTTCTCTTTCTGTTCCTCTCTTCCATTTACCGCGTAGAATACACATCTCTTGCTATACCTTTGTTATAAGCAAACCGCTCCACAATATTCTTTTCAATCTCTTTGACTGCGAAATATGATGGCAAATTATGCATGGATATTTGAGATGAACATTATGGCTCAAGCGTTAGTGCATGCGGTTTATCCCCCGCAGAGCTTGACTCATTTCTTACTTCCCTTGTATCCCTGGCCTAGTCCTTTATGGATAAGCAAGGCTGAACCTCCACGGAAATGAGATCTATTTCCCTGCCAGCCAATGCCTCGACTGTGCTAATCGTAAGCAGGAATTCATTCATTCCTGGGTTCTCACCATTGTTATGCAGCAACATTCCACTTGCTTCACGTCTTTGTGCTTTGTTTTATTTCTCATGTTTGTGGGAATTCCATCGAAATGTTTTGATGCAAGGCAGTCGCTGTGATTCTGGCTCCATTGGATTCTCTTTCTTTGAAGCAATGGATCTCAAGAATAAACCATGCCTATCCATATTCATACATTGGTGCAGCGCACTCAAGAATCCAATATGTTCACATTGTTGAATATAAACATATGTACATACTATATACATACATACATAGGAAGTAAATGTTGCGGATGACGAAAATCTGTTTCCCTGTTCCCTTTCCTCTCTCAATTCCGCTTCATTCTCCATTCTCATCAGCACCTCACTTCCACTGAACACTTGTTCTCTTGCCTCCGAAATAATTAATTGCTGTAAACCGATCGCTGAAGAGAACTCGGGCGGTGCAGTGCCTGACCTTTTCTCCGTCCTTCAACTTCTCTCTACGTCGTGCTGCCAAAATCTATTTTAATGTTTTCTCTCTTTATCTTGCTTTCTCTATTCTTTCTCTATTCTTTCTCTATTCTTTCTCTATTCTTTCTCTATTCTTTCTCTATTCTTTCTCTATTCTTTCTCTATTCTTTCTCTATTCTTTCTCTATTCTTTCTCTATCCATCGCTCGGTGTCTGTACCTTCTGTAATCTCTTGCTAGGTTTCTCCACCGAGTAATGACCATCGCTTCGTCTGGAACAACGCCATACTCGCATAATTCCATCACATATCGGCATGATTTGTTATCTTTTTGTGTTTGGAAGAAGCAAGAGGAAAACGAGAAAAATAAAGAGGCAGAATCCACAGGAATACCCTGAGTGGTGATGCAAATTCGTTAATCTGGAATGCATGGGAAGATGAGAAATGAATAGACAACTCAAAAGACGAGCGTCATCGTTGTCATGGCTTGTTATTAATAAGATTGCCTAGAGGAATAAAGGAATGTCTTATTTGCAGCAGAAGAGAAGAGAGAGACAGAGAAAGAGAGGGCCACTTCTTTCTCCCTCTCAGACAGTCATCTCTCTCTATGAGGGTACGCACTTCTGGATCATATGGGCAACTCATCGACAACGATGATGATGACTCTCCTGTACGTTCTCTCTGTCACTCTCCTCCCATCTCTCTCTCAGT
Organism: Allodiplogaster sudhausi; assembly: GCA_945643635.1. Lineage (NCBI taxonomy): Eukaryota > Metazoa > Nematoda > Chromadorea > Rhabditida > Diplogasteridae > Allodiplogaster > Allodiplogaster sudhausi. The sequence goes on along the minus strand of CALZFC010000031.1, from coordinate 178,295 downwards.
GTTTCTCTCCTCCCATCTCTCTCTCTCTTTCTCGCAGTGTTGCTCTTTCTCTCTTTCTCCCTCTCACAACCTCACCCACTCTCTTATTCTCTCACCTTCTTATAAACTCTAATTGGCAATACTCACAAGCAAAGAATGCTTTCTATGTGAACATAAGAAAGAGTCGTGTCGAATAGCTCCCTTGAGATGTATATTTAGTTGTGGTAGTGGCTGTCTACTCCTCTCCTTTCAGATGGGTCCCACACCAGATCTGACAGCGTCAGTGCCAGTTTCTAAGAGATCGTCAGTCCATGCCATTCCCACCATCGAAATCAAGTACTTCTCTGACCGGCCTCTTCTGTTTTGTCAGTCGGCATCCTTTTCTCTTTTCCCTCCTGCGAATATCATCAGGCATCAGCAATCCAATTCCCAAAGGAAAAAGATTGATGATCATGTCATCAGTCTGACCTCATTAACTCATAAATGCACCAGCGGATTTACTTCTCTTTATTTCTCTCCCTCTATCCCTCTCTCTCTCTCTCTCTCTCTCTCCCTCTCTCTCTTTCTCGCTCTCTCGCACCCCACCTTTTTTCTCTCATTCTTTCGTTCTTTTCTTACATTTATTTGTCTCACTCTCATGTCGTCACTATCCCATCGTTTTGACTCGTTGCGCAATATTCCAATTTCCCAGCTCTCCCTTTCCTGTTCCACTGCTGCCTCTTCCTCCTAAGGTTGTCTGTCTTTTGAGTAAATAAGTGAGTATTTCATACCTTTCGAGGATTGCTGGGAATCTCTCGAAAGTTGAAAGAGCAGTGGCTTGCACTGGCAGCTGACGAGCACTCTCAGCACAACTTTCTTTTTCCTTTCCTCTCTCTCTCTGCTCTCCTCTTCGTTTATCATGTTTCTCCAAAATTTCTCTACTCATCTCCTTATCTTCACGCTATTGATATCGTGCACTCTGAAACACCTTCTCTCTCTCTCTGTCTCTCACTCTCTCTCTCTCCGTATCTCTGTCTCTCACTCACTCTCTCTCTCCGCATTTGCTACTAATCTTCTAATTTTGTAGCGGAATCGTTCCTGTGAATATTTTTGAAACTATGTATGACGAATGGCTGAGCTATTAATATCAGAACTGAGAGGATGTCTGATATCTGAAAGAATGACTTCCATAGCTAACTACGGCAGTCGACTCCATCTCCCTCTTCTCGATTCTTCTTTTCGTTGTCCATGGAAGGCGATCTGAAGTCCTCATGGACATCCATACTCCATGCTATTTCTCGCCTTTCTCTGTCATAATACTTCTCTCTCTCTCTTTCTTGTCCTCTCTCATTCTTCCATTCTCTCTCTTTCCGAATTGGCAGTCAAGAGTGGCATTCCTCGTAATGTCCACACGTCCGGCAATCTCTTCCCCTGGCTCCGCCCCCTTTCCTGGTCAGGGAGATATCTTTCCTTTCTTTTCTTGCTGCTTCTGTGCCAGGGGGGCCGTTGCCTGTTCCGTGGGTTTCTCTGAACGCCTCGCAGTTCTCCCCGAGTCTCCTCCCACTTCTCTCTTCCTCTCGCTCTCTCTTCAATGGAAGAAGTTCCCCTCGTCCAGGAGCCTCAGATTCTTCTTTGTGTCAGCGACGATAGCGTCGGCAGAATAGGTTCGACTTCTCTCCCTCTCTCTCTCTCTCTCTCTCTCTCTTTCTCACTCCATCTCTTTCTCTATATCTCTGGTTCTCTCTGTTTACCTATATCTCTCTACCTCCCTATTTCTGTCTCTCTCTCTCTTTCTCACTATCTCGCTCTCTGTCTCTCTCTACCTATCTCTGTCTATGCATAGCTCTGTCACTCTCTATATCTCTCCAGATTTTCCTCTCTGTTTAACCATTCTCTATCGTTCTCCCCGTTGGATGCTCTCATTAACGCTGTTGACAGGTGAAATTCTTGATTTAATATGCATATTATATATGTATTATATTTTACAATCTGCTTTTCACCATTCCTTCCTTTAAAATTACTATTTACCACTTTTTTAATTTACTTATTTTTTCCTGCTGTGTGAATTGACCAATCTCTGCTTCCCAATATCTCTGACATTATTTCCATAATCTCTCTCTTTCTCTCTCACTCTCCCTCCTACCCATAATCTCTCTCTTTCTCTCTCACTCTCGCTCCTACCCATTTTCTTTTATTATCTCTTTCTCTTGCTTCCTTACTGCATATGTAATGTAGATTTGCACATATCTCATCCTATTCCTACAATCGTTTATGTATGTCTTAGTTTACATAGTCCGAATTGGATCATAAATCAAAACCTGCACCGTCTCCTTATTTGTGAATAAAATGTTTAAAAACCCACAAAAATGGATCTCTTGGATGAGTGAAGGTATTCAAATCAGCTCTGACCATTTCCTTTATCCTCCTTGCTCCAGGGAATTCAAAATAATTCACAAGGCTCCTCCCTTACTCCCCTTCGCTTAGCATCTTTCCATTTCCTTATACTTCCACCATTGTCTGTCACCCCTTAGTTGTAGAGAGGAAGGGACGAGGGGTCCTTAAAATTGCTACAAGATATCTTTGTAACATAATGTTCAACCAAGTGCAGTTCCCTCTTCTTCAGGTTCTACTCTCTCGAGCTCTTTGACAATGCTTCCCTCCAGAGCCAGGTTGGCGGACTTCTTCTGAACAACACTTTAAATGTCTAGAGATTTTTGACCGCATATTGTGGTTATCTCTTTAGGAAATTCTGAATTGTACACCCACCTTCACTCTGGAAGCTACATTTCTCTCTTTCTCTCTCTCTCACTCTCTCTCTCTCTATATATATATATATATATCTCTCCCTGTCTCCCTGTCTCTTTTTCTCGTTATTTCTCTTCCCTCATCTCTCTCGCTCTAGTTGCTACATATATTATCAACCTCAAGACTTCAAGTTGTATTCAAAACATTAGTGTGACTATGTCTGCTGTCACAGTTATTCGCATCCTCTTGATGAAAAGAAAGGAGCGAAGCAAGCGGATGAGCGAATCGATTCTTGTTACTGTAACAGCATTCGGAGGAAATGAATATCTTATTAATTTTACTTTAGAACTTTAATGATAATAGAATGAAACGATTATTACTAAACCTTGCAAGAAGACTTCTCCAGAAAGGAAGACATCTCTTTCCAGTGCTCCTTCTCCTCTCTCTGCCGGGACATGCCGAGCCGTCCTGACGAAGGGACACACGGTCTCCACCGCTTCTCCGCGTCTTCTCATATCGTAAGTCCGCTGTGTATGGCTATATCTCATCCAATTACGACGGCCTTTTTCATCTTATCCTCTTCCGACCAAGCAGATCCTCCATGAGGCTCTTCTTCTCGCTCTCTTTCTCTCTCTTCTTTCTCCTCCCCTCTCTTTCCCCCCCTCCTTCCTCCCCCCCCCTCTCTCTCTCTCTCTCTCTCTCTCTCTCTCTCTCTCTCTGATACTCCCTCCTGCTTTCTCTCTCCTCCCTCTTGCTTTCCCCTCATTCCCTCTTCCCTTTCCCTCCCTCTCTTTCTTTCTCCCTCTTTCTCTCCCTCTACTCTCTCCTCCCTCTCTCTGTCTCTCGCTCTCTTTCTTTCTGCCTCTCATTGTGACCGGACTGCTCCGTCTTCTGCTTACAAATGCGGTAAGGTGGCGTCATTTATGGCGTTGCCGCGATCGCCCTATTTCGTTCCAACAAATAGTGGCAGGAAGCAAAAGTAAGGTAGAGAGAGAGAGAGAGAGAGAGAGAGGGCGAGATAGTGAGAGAGAGAGAATGCAGAGGCAAAAAGAATAAAGAGGTCTAATCTACGAGAGAAGCATCAGGCCGACTTTGTAAACAGAAAAAGCCCCTGAGATAGCGAGAGAGAGAGAGAGAGAGAGAGAGAGAGAGGGGGGGAGAGAATAAATGAGAGATTCACCGAAAACGGGAGCGATTCAGTGGAGAGAGAGTGAGAGATGCGAGAGAGTCAAAGTGCACGGGGACATGCCCTTGGGGCGCATAATTGCTTCGCTTCCTGCTCTTGGCGGACATTTTGTTGCAATCCGGACAGCGAAGGTCTCGACACGAAATGTGAATGAACCAGGCAGACACGGGATGAGAGCAGGGTTCCCTTTCCCAGATTGCCCTCTGGCTTGGCATGATCCTCTTCCCTTCTTTCTTGTTACTCTCTCTCTTTTCTCTCTCCTTCTCATTCCTTTTCTCCTCTCCATCACTTTAAGTTATCAGGAAATCGCTGCCAAGTGTGAATATTCATTGATAAGCTGAGAAGATGCAAGTGATCATCATCTGGCCTGAGGCTGACGGCGTTTTCTTTCCTTAGTAACAACAAGGGTGCTAATCCGAATGAATACATCACATGAAGAGGAAAATGTTTATGGGCAAACTTCCATACATATGAATGCATACAGATGTATGTATGTGAGATACGGGTTGGAAATGATTACAGTTTATTGATTCAGGTCGACACCTCTCGTCCCTTTTTATATCATTCTCTAATTTCTCTAATTCGAAACTTCTCTGAGTATGTCTTTTTTTCATTCATAAACTGCACTGTATCTCGCTTGGTTTTTGCTCTCGCACCATTCCTGCATTCTTGATTAAACGGGAGGGCGTCACCGGAAAGGACCACTCAGGTAAGAACTCTAGAAATGAAAAATCAAGAGAGAGTTCGAGAAAATAAACGAAAGCAGCATTAGAGAGACATTGAAGAGAGAGAAAGAGGGAGAGAAAAGGGAGAGAGCGAAAGAGGGAGAGCAAGGGAGAAAGAAAAGGGAGAGGAAGAGAGAGCGGAAGGGCGGAGAGAACAGAGGGAGTAGAATAGAGGTAGAAAGATGGAGAGGAAGAGAGAGAAAGGGGAGAGGAAAAGAGAGAGATAGAGAGAGAGAGACAGAGAGGGAGATATCGGGAGAGGAAGAGAGAGAGAGAGAGTAAGGGTAGGGGGGAGAGAAAGAGGGAGAGGGAGAGAGAGACACAAGAGAGAACGAGGGAGAAGAAGAGAGAGAGAGAAAGTGGAAGAGAGCGAAAGATATAAGGAAGCAGTGAGAGAGAGCGAGAGAGAAAGAGCGAAAGAGAGTGAGGGAGAGAGAAAGAGATATAAAGAAACAGGGAGAGAAATCGAGAGAGAGGGTGAGAGAGAGAGAGAGAGAGAGAGTCAGGGTTGAAAGACATCTTTCACCCGTTTCCTTTAGCGAAGTGATAAAGATGCATCCCAAATCTTCCTCCAATTACATACCAAATGCGTTATCTTGGCTGCTCTGGACTCTCAAATCAAATGGGCAGAATGATGAGAAATATTTACAAATTGACAGCTAAACCTACTTCACAATAATGGGGAGAGAGGCTACCTTATGTACTTGAATTGGAACAGCTAATCCACATTTAATCTAATATGGTCCTTCCAATAGGTTATTATTATAAATGCATAATTAAAAAGTATTGCTTGTAATTTTTAATTTGACAAAACATGTAGATTGCTTTCCCATCCAGAGATTTTTAAAATTGTAGCTTTTTGGTGTCGCCTGACCGGAAGCCGGCTAGGCAGCCGGTTTCTTGGTATCCATTCAAGATTGTTCCCTACAAATCCTACTACTTTGTCTCCGTTGGACAGAAATAATGTATTGTTCGTGTACGAACTTTAATCTTTTTTTATTCAGTATCTCGATGTTGAGGCCATCGTAAACCAACAGTGGTACACACAATTCATGCACATTATTTCTTTCAGGGACAACAGAAAGAATCAAGAATAAGCAAGAGAACAATGCAATTCAGCTCACTTTCCTTTTCTAATATACATAAAAATAATGACTGCTGATATTCCAAAGATTACAAACAAGTCATCAAATGCTAATGTTACCATTGAGGAGGTAGAAATGAAAGCAAATGAAAAGAAAGAGAGAAGCAGAGGGAAAGGAGAGAAAGTCGGAGAGTAGAAAGAAATAAAAAGTGACTTGGTTGCCATGCAAACTTGTATCTTAGAAGAACGAGTGATATCTTCGAGTGAAATGGCCAGCGGCAAGTTTGATTCTCACGTTTCCTGTCCCTGCTTTTCTATTTCTTTCTATTCCCAAATCTCGGCAGACTTGCAATTTGTGTCTGAATGAATGGAAGAAGTCGTTTGACTCTCACCCTGATGTCCCCTCCTTTTACTCAATGGGAGACGAGACTAATTGGCCACGAGGCGTTCTCTCCAACAATTCCCACCGGGGCCGCGATGTTTTTTTGCACATCTCTAGTTCCCCTACACTGTTGTGCTTCTCTAACTCTTGCCTTCTCTCGCTCCCTAACTCTCTCTCTCTCTCTCCCTTACACTCTCTCTCTCTCTCTATGTTGGGAATCAGATTCGTCTTGGTCGGGATGTGGACAGGGGATGTGCAATGTTTCTGATGCTGGCCCAAGCACGACCTCCCTCCCCTGCCTTTTTCCTCCTTTCAATTCCTCGCCAGCTTCTCTTTCTCGTGTACATACACGTCTCCGTCGGCAGCTGATTCCAAAAGTAGTCTTATGAAAGCGTAGCTTTGCCGTTTCTAAATGTGTGCTGAGATGGCGAATTGTCGTGTGTGCCTGATTTCTCGTTCTCCGCTGTCACTGACTTGGAAGGTATAGAAAGCGGAGAGATGCTGGCGCCGTCGGCCGGGACGCCTCCTGGCCGCGCCCTCCGCTCGCCCGCCTGGCGCCTTGCCCCGCGCCATAAATTCTCCGACTCCATCCTCCACGCTCCGTACTATCGGCCACTCTCCAATACACCCGCTCTTCTTGAATTGTTCCTTCCTTCTTGTCAATCCACTCATTCTCAATTCCTATCAATACTGCTACTCTGAGTCATCTAACAGACTGCCCATTAAATGTATGATTTTAATGTAACCAGTTTGGAAGCGAAAGAGCAAAGAGAAGAATATGAGTCACTGTTCTTGTCGAACAAAGTGGTATGCTTCGATGCCTTCCTCCTGCAGATGCAATAAGTGTGAAAAGGTGAATGTTTGCAGGAGTCCACTGGGGTCGACTCTGGAGCGGAGACACGGCAGAAGCTGCGATGTCAGCGCAGCCGTGCGGGAGGAGGCCGAGGCTGCGGCTGCTAATCGCTTCAACAATCCAATCGCTCAGGTTCAACCCCCCCCCCCATTGCTCACGTCACTCTTCCTCGCTGTGAATGCCCCTATTTCGGAATGGTGCTTAGGCGGGTGGGTGCCTCTAATATATGTACAACTCTTTATGAAGTATAAAGAGAATTTCGGATACTCTGGCAGCATTGCATAGTTCAACCAATTTCCTCTTGATACATCTTCTCTACAAATCTACTTTACGCGTTCTCTCACTTCAGTATTGCTTCTGCTCCCAAAGAAGGCCAAGTAGGTCAGGCCTGGAATATCCAGCTGCTTGCCCTTTTCATTACTGCATTTATTTTTGTGCTTGTGTCGTATCGTTCATTGCTTTTTCTCTGCGCTCTTAATTTACAGCATACAGCTGATACCTTATTCTCAGTTCTTTGCCGCTTTGCGATCTACATCTTGCGACTTGATCCCAATTCACTGGTAGAACCCATGCAGGGGAATCTGACAGTCAAGGAGACAGGATGGCCACATCAATTAGTCTGGAGAGAGAAAGAGTGAGGAAGCTCTCTCTCTTCTCCGTTTATCCAGCGCCCAGCCTTTTTTGTATTTCCATTCTATTTCTGTTCTCCTATCGTTTAAGACTCTCTGAATTGCCTAATGTCTCGTCTTCTCTCCCTCTCTTCTTCTCTCTTCCTCTCGAATTGCCCTCAGGGGAGTTGCCTTCAAAGGAGAGCGTGTCTTTCCTCACGTTTACTCCTCTCGCCGCCGCATTAACGAATGACGACTGGCATTACTCTGATTCTCTCTTCCATTTCTTTCCATTTCCTTACAGGCTCAATTGATTATGTCATTTGAAAATACATGTGTATGTAAGATACATAAAAAAATAGGGTATGTAAGTTACCAGTTCGTGAATTTTTCTGTCACTTTGGTTTTCATTGAAAATTACCAAAAGCCAACAAAAAGAAATTGCGAGGGATTTTCCCGCCTGTCTGATATTGTCGTTTACTCATTCTTCTCACTGCAACTCTCTAATCCCCTTCCTAGACTCGAATGGCATAAGTCACCGAAGAGTTCTCTATTCATGCAAACTTTAGGAAGAAGACGTGCACATACGGCCTAGTCTGGCTATGAAGTTTTACTCTTGTTCTTTCAATTATATCTCTACTCAATTTTGTTTTATGGTGAGATGTTTTCAGTTTTCCTTGTCTGTTTAGAGGAGGACTTCCCACTGTGAAACTAGTAGTTTCTTGGGAAAGTCTCGTTGGCAGATGGTTTGTGTGCATTAGCAAAACATTAAAGTATCCAATCATCGTATTTGCATTCCCCACCGAGGAACTGTCAGATGCTCTAAATTTCAAAAATTCAGGTTGCAACTGAAATGATTTTTTTATTTACCTTTTTTCATTCGCTCTAATTTTATAGCCAGCTTCTAGTTTCTCTGGAATAAACAGAATGCAAATGCTCATAATTTTTGCCTGTCGGCTTTTGCATAACTTCAAAATTTCCCCACTCTATTATTTCTGTCGTTTGCCCAGCTTCCTTGTTATATATCACTTTCGACGCTTTGAAAATGTGGGAAAAATCTAATGTAAATGGCCAAAATTTTCCCTCATTGGATCTAACATAAATGAAGAAAATGTTTCTAAAAGATTCCGAAGTAATCACCATGTTTGTGGCTAGGACTGCCTGAAGGAGGGTGTGCCCTGTCCAGCTGATATTTCCATCTGCCATCAAGTTACTCTACTTACATCGTCCCAATTCTGTCTTGTTTTTCCTGCTCGGATTACATTCGTCCTTCTCCACTTTCTCTTCGTCTATAAAATACCTTAGCAACGCCTTGTTGGCAATCTTCTTCTGTCTTCTCTTCTCTCTCTTTCTTCCTCTCTCTCTCATTCCCATCACACGTGATTCTTCCTCTCTGCTCTCCTTTCCTCAGTTCTCTCCTAATTCTTATGAGTCACACCGAGTACTGACCACAAGCAGATTCCGCTTCGATTCCTGCTTCACTGTTCGCATCAATTTATGTGCGTGGATACGGTAAGGTATGTCCCCCGTACCCAGGGGTTCGATGCTGTCAACACGGGTATCGTCGGGGCGCGGCGCAGAGGAGTGCGAGGCGGACGGCTGCTCTCTCTGTGTCCCTACCAAGACGACATGGAAAGTCCCCGCTCTCTCTGCCGCCGATCTTGACCGGAGGCGGACTGAACCGAAGAGGAAATCCATTACAGCCGGCCGTGCATCACAACCGCAACGCGTCCGCGCCGCTTCAATGTTTACGGTAGAAGATAGTTGTACCAACCATTGCTGAGGACACTCCTGTTCTCATTCTTCCTTTGTATAAAAGTCATCGTGACGATGGAATTTCGGAAGAAAACTTCTCGACTTGGCCGACTTCTGTGTTTTTTCATTAGTTTCCTCTGACAAGATCGCCCTTTTTCTTTAGAATTCTAAGCTCTCCTTCATCTCCTCTCTTAATTTTCTTCCTCTTCTCTATAGTAATTCTGTAATCATACAATGTGCTGCGCATATCGCCATGCATTGTTTTGAATGTGCAATCTTTCCCTTAGTTGTTTACTTGCTACCATTTTCGCTGCTATTGATAACGGAACTGTCGGATAACGCTCAAAAGCGTATGTATGTATATGATAATAGAGAGACGGCTAGCGAAGATATGTATCTGGATGTGGAAACGAAGTTTTCATGACGATTGTGGTAGTGAGAATTACATGGGCACGATAGAGAGAGAGAGAGAGAGAGAGAGAGAGAGAGAGAGGTAGAGATACAGAGAATGCGAGAGATAGATTGAAAGAGCGAGATAGAAAGAGAGAGCATGAGCCAGAGAGGGAGGAAGAGCTGATAAGCGAGGACTATTAGAGATAAAGCGGGGAGTTAGCAGTGGAAGTGACGATGGAAAGGGGCCTTCCCCCTTCTCCGTATCCAGCCGCGTTCCCAGTCGCGCGGCCAGTAGACGTAGACTGCCTTTAGTAGTCCAGGAGAGTACCGTTTTTCCTATTCCTCAGGAGGTTGATTCCTCATGTCACTTCTTTCCACATCACTTCTTTTCTAGTTCTCGTCATTCTCCTCTCATGCAATAATCAACCGTTGTTTGCTCGAAGCCGAATAGAAATGCAACATAATGAATACTCGAATTTCGTTCGCAAAGGAGGTAAGAGAACAAACAGTTCTCTGCATATTTTACTCTCTCTCTCTCTCTCTCTCTCTCTCTCTCTCTCTCTTTCTCCCTTTCCATCTCGCTCTCCCTATATTCCTCTGCTCGTTCGCTTTCCTTTTCTTCATTAGCAGGTTCTCTCTAGGTTCGATAAGGGCTAAATTTGAGCTGAAAGCGAGTGAAATGAGTCTTCACTGGCTCCTCCCCTCTCCACCTAATCCGACCCAGACCCGGGCAGCTATCCATGCCATTCACTCCAAATTACTTCTGTCGGCTCCAGGTACTTCTTCTGTAGAGTAAGCGTAGTCATTCATGGCCTCTTTGCCTCCAGGTCATTTCTTCCAACAACATAGTGTTTTCTTTTGCAGGTGTCTTCAGACATCCTTCGCGTGTCTGGGTACTCGAACCAGTTCCGCTCTCTCCTCACAGCTCGGCTCTCTCCTCGCAGAGACAGCACAAATAGTGTGGCTGCTGCTGCAGCTACAGAAGCAACCACTGCTCACTGCGAGAAGAAAGACGGTGAGAGCAGACTGTCGTACTGTAGCTCTTTCTCTCTGTCTTCTTCTTCTCTCTTTCCCTCTCTCATTCTTCACTTCCCCACTCTCTCTATTTTCTTCCCTCCTTTCTTTTCTCATTCTCTCGGTAGCACTGACCTCTTTGACAACCTGACGACTTTTTGCCTTATTCACGTTTTCCTGTCATTCTTGTGCTTGACTTCTTTGACTACCTGGAGCCGACAGAAGTACGCGTGAGGGGGCACAAACGTTCCGTTGATTCCGAGAATTCTGAGAACCTCGCAGCCATAATTGGTATTCATTCTTTTATGGCTTTCCATAATTGACTCGTGTTGACATCCAAAAATAGAAGAGTGTAGAGAGTAGTTCCTCCCCTTGAAACGAAACGATTTCCGCAATTTGGAATACTGTACTCGATCACAACCCTTCGGCAGAAATTTAGCAAACAAAAGCTCCTTTCCTTTTCTCTTCATCCGATTATCTATTTCATCTACACCACAATGCGATACATTTACTCGGGATGCTTTCTAAAATAAATGCTAGTCATTCCTGGGGCTCTTATTTCGGAGTAAATATTTTGATGGAAAATCCTTTTCCTTCTGACCATCAGCAAGGTTCTCCACGACCCAGTGTGTATTCGAGTAAGGGAGAGAGAGTGAGAGTGAGTGAGAGGGATGGTGAGGGAGAGAGTGAGATAGAAAGTGAGTGAGATAGAGAGACAGAGAGCGAGAGAGAGTGTTAGTAGGGTGAAAGAAAGACAGTGAGAAAGAGTGAGAATGGGAGAAAGTGAGAGAGAGAGAGAGAGTGACTGAGAGAGAGGTGAGAGAGAAGGAAAGAGTGAATGAGAGTGAGGGGTGAAAGAAAGCGGGAGAGTGAGTGAGAGAGAGAGTGAGAGAAAAGGAGAGAGTGAGTGAGGGAGAGAGGGCGAGTGTGTGAGAGGGAAGGTGAGAGAGGGAGTGAGAGAGAATGTGAGTCAGAGAGACAGAGAGCGAGAGAGAGAGAGGGTGAGAGTAAGGAGAGGGTGAGAGAAACAGAGTGAGAGAGAGTGAGAATATGAGAAAATGAGAGAGTGGGTGAAAGAGAGAGAGAGAGAGAGAGAGACTGAGAGAGAGAGTGAGGGAGAGGGAGAGAGTGAATAAGAGAGAGAGGGTGAAAGAGAGCGAGAGAGTGAATGAGAGTGAGGGGTGAAAGAAAGGGGAGAGGGAGTGAGAGAGAGGGTGAGAGAAAAGAAGAGAGTGAGTGAGGGGGAGAGGGTGAGAGTGTGTGAGAGGGAGGGTGAGAGGGAAAGAGAGAAAGAGAGAAAAGTTCCTCGACGCCTGTGTGATCAGGGTGTACGTTTTGTGTCACTCGGTCCGTGTGGTCGAACATCAGATGGGATTCTTCGTTCGACAGAAATCGCCAGTTGCTGCGCGGATTGTATTTTTGAATGTGCTCATTTACTTTGCTTCCACCGCTCCTGATTTTGTACGTAAACACGAATACTCTCGCCGTCTGGCTCCTTTCTCCGATAAATAGCCTTGCTTTCAGTCTTTTTTTCACATCCCTCCCTCCTTTCTCTTCACAACTTATCCTTTTGTTTCCATGTCTACTCTGTCTTTTCCGGTCGATCTGTCTCTATTTATATCTTTACTTCTGCTGTATCTTTCCCTTGTTCTTTTCTCTCTCTCTCTCTCTCTCTCGCTTTCTCTCTGATGTTTCTTTCACATGCTCCATTTATCATCGTAGCTTGCCCGTCATCTTCTTCATAGCGAAACTCTCTTCGTTCGGGATCTTTGCGGCAATGGCCATTGGAATAGTAAACTTATGTTCGGCACAGCTTCTCGCCCTCTCTCTGTCTCTCCTTCTCTCTCATTCTCTCTCACTCTCACTCTCTCTCTCTCTTTTTCTCTCTCTCGCACTCATTCCCACTCCCGAGCCTCTTAATTTTATCGTTTTATCAAGTCGTCTATCCATGAATTCTTGCAGTTCTTTGTCTCCCTTCTCTTCCCTTTGCTCTCTCTCTCTCTCTCTCTCTCTCTCTCTCTCTCTTTCAAATTAAAATGCGTACTGAAAAAGGCGACTGTTGAAAAAGACGTGTTTCTGAATGGTGGAATCCGATTTGGTCGGCAGCCCACGCCGGGAATCGTCAGCCAAGGCGACGTGAGAATGTCTGGCTGAACATGGAAGGGGGGGGGGGGGAAGTCATTCGAGTGGTGGCCTCCTCTTGGGATGCGTCGGTATCTGCGTCGTTGCTCGGCTGGCCCTGCCTCTGGCCGCTTCTGCTCTCTCTGCTCAGGCCCTTGTCGATTCCGTTAGTTCGCAAGATTACGCGCGAGAAATCAGGCTTATATCACTTAAAATAGCGAGTTATCACACCCCTAATTCCTGAAAAATGGAATCTGATGGAGTGTTTTGGGACGTTGCAAAGTGCGTCTCAGGAGGCAATTTGCTAATAAGCAAGAATCGATGTCTTATCGAAACGGTTGCTTCCCTCTCACCTGAGCGAGAGAAGTGTTCGCTTGGCTGCGAGGAAGGGAGCAGTCATCCCCTCCCTGGCAGACTCCGCCCCTCTCCTTCCCACTCTCGCCCGCTTCCTGACATATTGCCTGCGCGGGAGGAATACTTTCCTCTCTCGCATCTCTCACTCTTTTTCTCTCTTTCGTTTTTCCTCTTTCTCCCATACACAACTCAAAGAAACTTCCCTTCTCGTCTACGACAATCGAGTGTAGAGAAAGAGAAGATCCTCGTTTGTGCCTGGGTTGGCTGATCCAAGTCCTCTTCTTCGTGTGCCTGGGTTGGCCAATCCAAGTCCTCTTCCTCGTGTGCCCCGTGGCCGTGGCGCCTCTCTCGGCGCTTTCCTCCAATGCGATGTGGCCGCGGCAGCAACGGCTGCGCCACCAGACTCAGTCCGCGCCCGACTCGCGGCTGCCGCGTGCTTCTCCCCGAATGGAGGAGGTGGTGGAGGAGTGCCGGCCTCTGCTGGAGAGGAGACGGCGCTTCAGTGAGTCGTATGCCTCGTGTGCGGTGGATTCTCGTCGTTCTCTGAAGCAGCGAGTGGATGCTCTCCGTCAGAGACTCCCTCCATTTGAGGCCGCCGACTCCTTCGACGGTTAGCCTCCTCCTGCGCCGTTTCTTCTGCTCTCGTTCTTTATTCACTCTCACGTTCATTTTCATGTATTAGCTCCATTTCTTTATCGCCGGTTTCTTTATAAAACTAGTTTTTTGGGACTTTGATATTTGTTATCCCCTAGGACTTTGACAAAACATTGCGGTTATGATTCATTTTATTATACACAGTTCTTCTGTGGAAAACCATACATCGAAGTGAATTTTTTTCAATTCAAGCCTATGACTCTTTAAATTTCCAGACGCCTGTGATTTATTTCCATTTTCGATTTCTGCATTACGTGTTCGTCAGTCTTGCTGGGGACTCCTGACCATTCCCTTCCTTCCATTTGTTTTGCATCACGAACACTTCATGTTACAGATAGCATCGCCAAAAGGTTTTCCTTTGGTGACTGTTCCTGATAATCATCTTAGCAGACAAAATTATTTATTCGCTGAATTCTCTTCATTCATTTGAGAGCAAATCGGCTCAAGCACTTCTGGTTCAGCACATCAACGCAACCGAACAGCTCTGGCCATGCTACGGCTTAGATGATGGCAGTTAGAGACTGAAGAGATGCTAGAGATGAATAAGAGGGAGAGAGTTAGAGGGAGAGAGAAAGAGTGAGTGAGAGAGAGAGAGATAGGAATGAGCGGAACCAGGAGCGGCGCCAGATGAATAGACAATGCAAGCGAATTAGAAGATGGCACTGCGAAGAGAAAAAGGCGTGAGAGAACAACGAATTTCGGAGAAGAACGGATGGAACTTGTGTATTTGAGTGCAGCCAGTCGGAGTGTATTCTTATTGGGCCCGCCAAGCCGAGCACTTTTCCATGATAAAGGGTGATTGAGAGACCCAGACAGGAGAGGAGAGAGAGAGAGAAAAGAGAGCAGAGAGAGACAGAAAGGAGAGAAAGGAGAGGAAGAGAGGAAGAGAGTAGAGATAGAGAGAAAGAGAGGGGAGGCAGAGAGAAAGAGGAAGAGAGAAGTCCTCATTCACCCGAAATGGTCAGTGGTAGAGGCAAGGGAATGGGAAGAGTATGGCTTGTCTGAATGGGCCTTAAGCTGTCGCGTCAACTTAGTGGCTGAGGAGAGAGAGATCACCGAGTGACTGGCTGGATATCGAGTGGCAAACTGACTACCCAAGTCTTTCCTTCTCTGGTGTCAGCTTTGGCTTGCTGGGAAAGCGGTGTCCTTCCATGTAGTATGTATATGGGAATATAGACTGGAGGAGGGAGAAAGGCGGTGCATGTTATTAGGCAAAGTACATATAAGACGTCGGATTATTGGGAATAAAGGAATCTCTGCAGAATGCTAGCAAATCCGCGTGCTAAAGACACGTCCTCGTATTCCTTGGGGTACGATTCGTCTTCATTTTTCTATTTCTCGTTTTCCCTCACCCGTTATGTTGTGCATTCTATCTAGTTGTTTTTCCTTTAGTTCTTAATCTGTTCTTCTGAAACTTTACTTTTTTAAAGTCTTCCACCAAATACAGTTTCATTCTTTCTTACGCTATTGAATGACAAAATGGTAAATGATGTTCTGCGACAATATTTTGACCCTGAATGGTTTAGTACTTCTTGTGACTGAACGAAGAGTGAGAAGTGTAGACAATTCATCCAACAATTGGTTATCCACCGGAAAAGGACGAGGCATGGGTCCACGTGGTATTCCATGCACTTAGGCCAATTGAATAAGGCAGCGAGGTTTATGCCAGCACAGTGGATCGAGAGGAGCCTGTCATGCAGTCCGTCTAGCAACTCTCACAACATGCAACATGGGTTGTATTAGTCGGTTCCAATTCATAACCATCTTATTCCTTATTTTTCCATTTTCCCGCGCGTCATCCTCCACCTGCAAGGTTGGCAGAGAAAGAAAGGAATTTGGAATGACTGCAATTGTTTGCTCCGTTCATGTCGTGTGAACAATGCACATTCAAGTGGGAAAATAAAAGACGCGTGAGAGGGAGAGAAGGGGCGAGAAAGAGAGCAGGAGATTGAGAGGGAAAGATGAAGTAGCGGGAAAGAGATAAGGGAGAGAGCGAGACAGAGAGAGCAAGAAATGTAAAAAAAGGAAGAATGGAAGACTAAAAGAAAGAAAGATGGTGAGAGATAATGATTGGGTAAGAGACACAAAGATAGAGAGGGAGAGAGAGAGCAGAGCCACGTGCATGTTCATGAAATCTTCATGACCATGAAGTGAAGGAGTAACATCAGAAGTAGTCGGCTACCCCATGCTCTTCCTTCCCGCGCTTACACTTTCGTTTCACACGGATCTCCTCGTCCTTTTCATTCTCTATCTCCCAGTCACTTTTTGTATGTCTGCTTCTTTATGTCTGAAATTCAACTGCAATACATCTTATTGATTGCTGAGGAATGAGATAACAAGAAAAGATATGAAGACTGAGCTCGAATGTCATTCTTCTGTATGAGAAGAATAAGCACTTGAACAAAAATGAAGTGGAAATACGGTGATTGACACCTGAAGGGCAACAACGAATGCTTGTTTAATTGGGGAAAAGAGATGAGCTTATCAGAATGATAAGAATACGATGTCTTTCTCCAGATGAGAAGATCGGCAACGGCGGAGTTCGCTTCGATGTTTCGTGCGAGGGAGGAGGGGACGGCAGCCAGCGAGGATCGGCTGCTTCTGCTGTGCGAGTGATTCGGCGGAGGCAGAGCAGATACGGCATTTCCATCTCCAGGTTTGGCACCCTAGACGACATTGAAGACATTCAAGGTACACTGTTCATTGACTACGCCAGCTGGCTCTTGTCTACAAATTGTAAACTTTTTGTATGCAGTGCCATTTAAATGGGATTAGAGTGAGGAATTGTAGGAGCAAATCAATTAGGAGCGAACGCTGTTTCTAAGGGAGATGAAAATGTTTTCCCGTTCTGGTCCTGGATATTAGAACTAACCGGTGTTTATGGAGTAGGCAATGCCGGACTGCTTTTATTCTGCCTTCCTTTATTCTCTCCCTATTTTTTTCGCTACCAAGTAATGCGCATTCTGCATTCCTTGTAGAAAATATTTCTGCGTATATGTATGTATGTACGTACTATGTACGTATGTATGTACATACATAGATACATACACATGTATGTATGTACATATGTACATGTACAGTCCCGCCCAGGATCTTGGTACCAATGAGGGGTCGGAGGGGTCCAAATGCATCCTCGGTAATAACTATTTTCCTCGGAAAGAGTAAAATATTTTAAATTGTACGTTAGTTTGCTTATAGAGAACGGATGTTACTGTTAAAAAATCGATAATTTCTTATCACTTGATAAGAAGTTATCAGTTTTCGCCTATAAAAAATTTCATTTCTCATATTTTTCAGTGAAATTTCTCTTGCACCATTATTTTGTCTCTACCCACATCACCAAATAATAAAAATAGAGATTGTATCATTGATAACGGAAATCGATAAAACAGACCTTATCACCCATGTTCAATAGCTGATCAGATTCGCCTAACTATTCTGAATCTAATTGTGTAAGTTTTCAAAATAAAGTGCCGGTTAACAATATATTTTTGATTGTGTGTACTTTTCATGACTTTCTTCAGGATTCCCCATAGTCTTGGACATGTCAAAATTTTGGACCGGTATGATGCTCAAATCTAGGTTGCTAAGTTAGCATTGATACTAGAAATGTAGCGCGCTCCCTTTTCGCCTTCGGTTTAATTACCCAAGTTTGAGGTAGCGAAATAGCACAGGCAGAGAAAAAAAGGGATAGGCCCCGCCCCCTCGGCCTGAGAATCCTCCCTGCCCTGTTCTTTCTGAAGAAAGTCATGAAAAGTACACACAATCAAAAATATATTGTTAACCGGCACTTTATTTTGAAAACTTACACAATTAGATTCAGAATAGTTAGGCGAATCTGATCAGCTATTGAACATGGGTGATAAGGTCTGTTTTATCGATTTCCGTTATCAATGATACAATCTCTATTTTTATTATTTGGTGATGTGGGTAGAGACAAAATAATGGTGCAAGAGAAATTTCACTGAAAAATATGAGAAATGAAATTTTGTATAAGCGAAAACTGATAACTTCTTATCAAGTGATAAGAAATTATCGATTTTTTAACAGTAACATCCGTTCTCTATAAGCAAACTAACGTACAATTTAAAATATTTTACTCTTTCCTAGGAAAATAGTTATTACCGAGGATGCATCTGGACCCCTCCGACCCCTCCGACCCCTCCTTGGTACCAAGATCCTGGGCGGGACTGTATGTTTGACTGTCTTTGCTTTCTCTTCTCTTTTCCTTATAAGGTTCTTACGAATAAAGTTGAGCACGAAAATAATTTTTTTTATTAGTTAAAATTGTGGAATTTCTTAATTTGAATTTATCATGAAAGAATGCCAGTGCCTGCGCCTTGGGGGATTCTAAGTTGATTTGGCAGTCGGCCAACTCATTTTTGCTTTTCTCGCTTCATTCACTTTCCTTTCTTTTCGATATTACAGCGGCAATTACAATGAAGAGGTCGGCCAGTGGTTGCCGTGCGCAGAACTTATGAAAGAGATTGAGAAAAGGGCGGGAGCAGAAGACTGAGGGAGAAAGACAGAGAGAGAGAGGGGGAGAGAGAGAGAGAGAGGGAGAGAGTCCTTCATAAGATTAGTTATAGAGACGAAGAATGAGAAACAGAGAAAATGAAGGTAGCGGCAACATATGGGTCTGGAAACATGGATGCATGAGAGAGAGGAGGCAGAGAGAAAAGGACGTAAATCGGCGTGGACTTGTGAGAGTGAGTCTGTGCAGGGAATGGCGATGCCAGTCTCCTTCTTCCCCGGGAATCTCCATCGTCATTCTGAAGACTTCTTTATTCTTAGTTGTTCAGAGATGATTCTGAGCCAAACCACTCGTGCGGCTTTGCAATTCTCTTCAAATTGCGCCCCCTCATCAGCCTTCTTTTATTACCCGTTTTTCTAACCTTTCTTGGTTCAGATCATAATTTGAACATTAAAATTAAAATTTACAGTAAAATACATACTTGTGATACTGAAATGTATTTCGTCCACTTTTGTTAAGCTCTCCTTATTCTATGTCTCACATTAAAGATTGCCGGTGTCTTTGCCAAACATCAAATCTGAATTATTTTGTGAGTAATGCTTCGGGTGTTTCTCTCCGAGTCCCACGCCCCTCCCTGTGCTCCGCTCCCACAACTTCTTCTATTTCCGGCTGGCATTCTCCAGCTGCCTTCCTGGCTTCTCGGCCTTTCCTTCTAGCATCACATTCTCTATGATTCTATTGTTTCTCTCTGTCTCTCAATTATCCATAGTCTCTCGCCTCTCTCATCATCTCTCCCATACTCTTTCTTCTCCTAGCAATTGTTCACTTGTCTGCGTCTTCATTAAGCAGGTCGATAGAGCGAAAATGGCCGAGCAAAGCGGGAGCTCATTTCTCTAGGATTTTCTTCTTTTGCTTGATGCCTTTCTCTCCTTCAAAGACATCGACATCCAATTCAAATGGCAAAACACAAGGAGGATACTAAATATTTCACTTCTTGTCATAAACAAGTTGTAAATGAAAAGGATTTAGAGCGTAGCACGGCATTTTGTGATGAATTTGCTTGTCGAGCACAAAGATGAAACGAATTGAACATATGTACATAGCTAATAAACTATAGAACTTTAGCATGATCTGGAAATAGGTTCCGTTCGAATACATTCGAATTTAGCAAAACGGAAACATTCGATGATCTTTTGCTGTAACCCGGTTTGGAGAACATCAGAAACGGCTGGGAAGGCGGAAATGTTCAGAAACTACTACAAAAAGAGAAGGTAAATGGGAAATGGAGAGGATGTGAGATAAGAAGAGAAATGAAGGGAGAGGAAGGAGCCGCGGGGGAGGAAAAAAGTGAAGCAATTATATGATGTAGTCGGGCGAGCAACTTGAGAATGGAAGAATGGAAGTGTTCCTCTTTAGGGATGAGAAGTGGGAAGGGGCAAAGGGGAAGTACTCTTCGGGTCATTACGGGTCGACTTGGCCAGAAGGACGAGTTCAACGAGTCTGACCCATCCCTCTCTCCTTCATTTTTGTGTGCTTCTCTTGGTTGGTATGGTCGGTTCTCTTCTCTCTCTCTCCTTCGAATGGTTCGCGTCCGTGTATTGATGTGTGCAAGGAATGGCCGGATTCCATTCCGTTCTCCGCCGTCAATTTAACGTGTCACCCTCTGCAGTGCTCGGCTGCCCGTTCTGCCTCCTTCATTCCTTTTGCATAGACCGCGCTGGAACCCACTCCGTCCCTTCCAGGACTCACGGCGCTGAAGAAGAGCTCATCCACGTGCCGTGCACTTTAGCTGATAGAAAGAGAGCAGATAAGGGAAGAGAGAGAGAGTGAGAGAGAGAGAGAGAGAGGATGACGTGTGTGAGAAGAAGTGTACGAGATGACGAGGGATGCCACTGAACCGCCGCTTCCCACTTCTGACGTCCCTCTCCCACTTCCTCTTCTGTCTTCCATGCAGGTGAGAATGAGGAATACGCGCCCGTTAATCTCCTCTCATTGCCTCCCCAACATTCTCTGCCTTCTTCCTCCTTCCCATCCATCATCCGCCATTCTCACGTATTCATCATGAAATGAGGCTATTTTCCGGTATCTCTCTTCTCGCTCTCCATGTTTGTGCATTCGAACCACTGAGCTTATATGAGCTGCTGCAGGCCCGAACTTTCTTCCTTTTACTCTATCTCTCTAACCTCTCTGTTCCCCTCCTACTGCTACTTCTCTCCCTTCTCTCTCTCTCTTTCTCTCTCTCTCATTCGCTCTATTTTTCTCTCAATATTTTTTACTCTCTCGCCTAACATATTTGAGCCATTACCCTATCTCTCTGTGCTCGACTTATCACTAGCTCAGTATCCCTTCCCTCCTCCCTGACTACCTTGCCTTCTCTCACGTGTTCTAATTCTTTCCATTTCTCTGTCTCTCACTCTCTACCCTCTCACGCTGTCTCCACCCTCTCTTTTCTCTGTCTCTCTCTCTCCCTCTCTCCTCTCTCTGCTTGCCACCGGAGCAGGGAGATACAAATCTGTGCCATTGCGGGCAGGAGATGCCTGAGGGAGTGCATGCGAATCACGGCTCCTGCCGCGACAGAAACCCGTGAAAGAGTGTGCTGCTGCTTCTTGCGTCTTCTCACCTTTTCTGCTCTCTCTTTCTCTCTTTCTCTCTTTCTCACTTTCACTCTTTCTTTCTCTCTTTAGCTCATTCTCGCTCTCTCACTTTCTCTTCCCTCCTCCTTCCGGCCCCCTCTTCGGAACATTGCTTGAAGCCTCGTCGTGGCCACTGTCTTCTCCGACACCTTCTGTATCCCCTTGCCCTTCTGCACTCTCTCCTGTTCTCCCCTGAGGCGTCCCCATGATTCGGACCTACTGGTTTTCACAGGATGAAGAGTCAGTCGCTCACATCATTCTATTCAAGTTGCTTAGTTCTGATGTGCTTAGTTCTTTTTCCTTGTTATCCCCTTTCGTTATCCTCTCTCTCTTCACTCTCTCTCCCTCTCCCTCTCTCTCTCTCTCCATCCCTTTGCCTGATGTGTTCCCTGCGTAATATATTAATGCGCTCGTATAAGGCCAAGAGATGCAGAGTGCATTGTGCAGTAAAAGCTGAATGGCAAGTGAATTGTACTCTCTAGGAGATGGAAAGGGAAGACAATGCTGAAGGGCCTGGAGGAGTGTCTGATTGTGAGAAGTGCTTGGGAGAAGGATGGATAATCTCAGCAACAAGGGCTTCCACACACTCCTGATCTGCCTCCCTCGACAGCACTTCCTTTTGCCTCTCTCTCCCTCTCTCTCACTACTCTCTCTCTCTCTCTTTCTATGTTCTCTCTCTCTATGCCTTTCTCACTACTCTCTCTCTATATCCGCATCTCTCACTACTCTCTCTCTCTCTATCTCTCTCTGCATCTGCCTCTCTCTCACTACTCTCTCTCTCTCTCTCTCTCTCTCTCTCTCTCTACTTCCTTCTCCTCTCAACTCCATTCTCACTAACATTATCATGATGTTTCCTTTCCCTCGCTTCTGGCCTTTCTTATTCACTGAAGGGCATCCATCTGTGTTGTCTTTTAGAATGCAGAAGTGCGAACTGCAGATCCACAGAGGAAAAAGGGAGAGGCCGGGCCGGTCTGGTGTCCTGGAATATCTGAAGAGACAAGACAAGGGAAAATAAGAGAGGAGAATCTAGGGAGAAACGCTATTCGTCGCCTCCACCACTAGAAAAGGGATGAAGAGGAAAAAGGATGAGCTGGTGAAGGAGGGCCACTATGAGGAAAGGGGTAGAATAAGGAAGGGGGAGGGTGCAAAGACTAAATTAACTGCTTGGGAAAGTGAAAAAAACTGTATTCTCTTCAGTGACAGCACCGCCAAGATGAGATGCCGACAGAGGAAACAACTCTTCATCTCAAGGAACAAGGTTGGAGAGCTCACTCGACTCCCACTGCTACTCCCAGGGCTTTTCTCTTTCCACTGTACCATACTCTCTCGTTCATTCTCTTCTCTTTTTCTCTCTCTCTCTTTCTCTCTCTCTCTCTCTCTTCTAGCTCTCATATAACTAAACAAACAAACTGTTTTCTCTTAACATATCTTTTTTGCGTCAGTCTTTTATTGGTGCTGCTGGCATATCTGATGAGTATGCATGGGCATGGAAGGTGGGAATACGAAAGAAGAGGAAGAAGAGATGTCTACGACACTCACTGGCTTATATCTTGTCGGAAACCCTGCTACGAAGACAGAAACTGATAATGAAAGTGCATGATTAAAGAAGAAGAAGCAAGAGGAGGAGGAGATTGGATGGTTGCTGATTGTGAGAGAGAAAGAGAAATAGCGACTTTGAAGGTATGCGACCTGTCGCTGATTCTCGCCATCGCTGGCCTTCTCTTTGTCATTGTTGATGCTGAGTTGACTGCACTCCATGCTGACACTGGAATCACTAAGGTATGAAAAGAAGAGGAGAGAGATGAAAAGAGAGAGAAAGAATGATGAAAGAGATAGAGATATGCATATATGTATAGAGAGAGAATAGAATTGCAGAGTCATCCGCTGTCTCTTCTGCTACGCTCAGCCTGCGTGGTGACCACGATCTGTCTCATGGCTTGTCTCATCCGATATCATGCAATAGAGGTCGCTTTCTTTCTCTCTGCTTCCTTATCATTGTCATTTCTTCTCAGGTCAAGATTGCTCTGATTGACTCGGGAGCGGATGACTGGAGAGTCGCCCTGAGCAGCGAGCGAGTTGTCAAGCTCTGCATCGAACTACTCGTCTGTGCCATCTCCCCATTTCCTGGTCTGCCACCCTCTCTTCTTGCATACAAGTCTTTCTTTCTCTCTGTCTCTCATTCCTTCTCCCTCTTTCCATCTCTCTTTCTCTCTCTCTCTCTCTCTCTCTCTCTCTCTCTGTGCAGGATCTGGAGAGATCAACTGGCCCTTCATCTCTGCTGAGACCCGGAAAGTGGAGTTGATCCCAGTGCCATTGGATGCTCTCCTTTCGGTGCCAATGTTTCTCCGCTCCTATCTGCTCTGCCGCTTCATGGTGCTCCACTCGAAGCAGTTCCAAGTACGAGACCATCTACCATACTCCTCTACTGACTATCATGAATGATCCGTTTAGGATGCTGCCACTCGCTCTATCGCAGCGCTGAATCGGATTTCAATGGACTTCCGTTTTGTTATCAAGACAATGATGGCCGACCACCCCCTGCGAGTTCTGGTCGTCTTCACTGTCTCGTACTGGATCTGCATGAGTTGGATGTTCACGCAGTGCGAGAGGTTCCTTCTGATTCTCTCTTCTTTTTCTTTCTCTTCTTACTTCTTCTCTTGAGATATGACGGCAAGTTGGCAACGGAGCACTACTACCTTAACTCCATGTGGTTTATCATGGTTCGTTGCACCTGTCTCCATCTGGTTTCATTCAAGCTTTAGAGAGTGACATTTCCCATGTTCTCTCTTGATCTTTTTCTTCTTTTTTTTAAAGCACGCTTACCTAGTGTATGATTGGAAAGACTGAGAGCCTCAGTGGAAGTAGAAATAATTGAGTTGTCGTCGCTTTATATTCTCGTTCTCTTTCTATTCCTTCAAAATGTTGCCATGGTATCGATGGAATGTGAGTAGAAAGCAGAACTTGGATGAGAACCATACATAATAGCTGTTTCTGTTTTCCCCTCCAGTATCGAGGAAATGAGATTTGTGATGAGTGGCCTGCCTTGCTTATGGTCAATATAATCTCCCTAGCATCCGACCTCTGAAGCAGTTCTATTCCTGGAACTTCCGCGCCCTATAATTTATTTTTAACCCTTTATAAATAATGATAGCTTCGTTATGATTGAATGATGTGATTGCCATTGAATATTGTTTATTCGCCTCCCTCGTTCCTCTCTCAATCTCTCTCTCTCTCTTTCTCTATCTCTCTCACTCTCTCTCCCCCTCTTATCTAACCATCTCTCCCATTCAGGTGACATTCATGTCAATTGGCTACGGTGACATCGTCCCTAACACGTATTGCGGCCGCACGCTTTCCATTGCCACAGGCATTGTGGTAAGCATATCATTTTCCCTAATCATGCTAATTATTTCATGGTAATTCAACTACTTTTTCATTTACATCTATTTCCTATTGCCGTTGCGAGTTTTTCTTCTTCGATTTCTTCGATGAAGCTCGAGTTCAAAATGAAGTCTATCCAGGGCTTCTATCCTTGCCATGCATGGGCTCTGGGCATTTACAATATCTCCCGGAGTAGTCGGCCTTTCCCACGTTTGAGGTCGGCCTCAGAAGGTCTAAATAACATGAGATAGGAAGATAGAAGAGAAGAAGGAGAGCTGATGAGTGAGAGAGTGAGATAGAAAGAAAGAGAGAGAGAGAGAGAGAATTAAAGAGAGAGAGAGAGAGAAAGAGAGAGCGGGAGAGAGAGAGACAAGTGTTAAATGTTTTAACACCAGTATTGAGGATGCCATTGTCCGCTAAAATTTTTTCTAAATAGAGGGCAAGAAATACATTTAAAGGAGGGCGATCACCGAAAAATTGTGTGAGATTTCAAATTGCTTCATCGCATGAAAAAATATGTGCGGGGGACGTTTGTAGGGAGATTATGCCTCTTCGTGTTCGAACCCCCGCAAGCAATCAGATACTACCGACTCCAAGTGAACACTTAAAGTGGACATAACTGGAAACCAGAGACGCTGTGTAAATGGAGATTTGAAAGATGCAAGAATTAGATGGGAAGTGACGTGAATCGGTTGTGGATGGGGAAGGAGAATCTCGGAAGAAGATGAAGAAGGGACTGCTCTCAGGGCGCGGGCGTCTCCTCCGCTCTCATAGCGGTCATCTCAAGGAAGCTCGAGCTGAGCAGGGCTGAGAAACATGTCAACAACTTCATGGCAGACTCCAAACTCACCAACCAACGCAAGAATGCTGCCGCTTCTGTACTTCAGCAGACCTGGTTCATCCACAAGTACAAGAAGGCCAGTCTTCTGCTTTCTCTCTCTCTCTCTCTCTCTCTCTCTCTCTCTCTCTCTCATTCTCTTCATCTTTCATTATCTCTTCTTATCTATCATTCTCTCTCTCTCTTTCCCATTCTCTTTTCCTCTCACTCTCTTTATCTCTTTCTCCTATCATTCTTTCTCTCTCTCTCTCTCTCTCAATGCCTTCCCTTGCAGGCACTGCACAAAGGCGATGATCTTAGGCTGCGACACCACCAGAGAAGATTCCTTCACTCAATCAACGAGTTCCGCCGCATAAAATGGGACCAGCGGAAGCTTCAGGAGAAAGGGAACACTCTCCTCGACGTCGGGAAGGTCAGCTCATTTCATCCTTTTCTCTTACAATCTGCATCCTCTTCTGCAGCTGCACTCGGACATGCACGAAACGCTGTGGGAAATGCACCGGACTCAGGATCACTTCATCTCCCAGGTTTTTTTCTTTCTTTTTTCCAGCTTTCTTATTATTTCCCCTCCTCGCTCTCTCGCTCGCTCTCTTTTAGTTTGCGCATCTTTTACATCTATTATCTCTCTTCGTTCTCCTTCGCTGTTTAAGTCCACCCCATTCTGCAGGTGGATATGCTGACTCAACGGATCATCGAACTGCAAGCGACGCTTCTGCAGCACGGATGCAGCCTTCCACCCGGCTCGAGTCCCTCCGGTGGTCTGCCTGCTGCTCCTTCGGCCCCCTCAGCCGTTGCTCGTTCCGCGTCCTCCCTGATGCCTTCTTCGGCCGCTGCCCTTCCCTCCGAATCCCCCTCCGACCCGATCTCTACCACCCTCGCGGCCTCTGCTTCGGCTTACTCCTTCCCTGTCCGTCTCCCCCTTCCTCTCAACAACAACTCAACTCCTAATTCACGGCCCTCCAATGGCCCAGATGGCTCTCTCCACGCTGCCAATCACCACCACCAGAGTACGCCTTCCTCCAAATGTAACCACTCCTTGTCCTCTCCTCACTCCCTCCACTTCGCGGCACACCATAATTCTCCGTCGAGATCGCCCTCTCGCCCCCAGGGCGATGCCTCTGCTCGAATGCCCCTCATGCAGTCATTCGATAATGACTTGCCTTGATGCCGGTCTCTACAGTATCTCAAGAGCTCGGGGCTTGTGAGTTTGAGATGAAATCTGCGCGGGCGCACTACTTTTACCTTATCATTTGTAATCCTGGTGTATTGACGCAAATGGAGAAATCCTTCTTGGGTATCTCTCGGTCATGCATTTTTCTGTGATTTCAGTTATGTTATGAAAGAGTAGCTATATACAACCCTGACTACTCACTGTTTTAGTTATGCTGATTGTATTCTTCCTCTCACCCTCTGAACTCTACTCTCGCTGCGCAGCTAGTCAACATTGAATGCATCCACTGTGATAACAGAATCCTAGATTGCACGGCCATCTCGGCTTCCCTCTTCTGTTCATTCTTGTCACTGAAATCGGTATCTTCTTATCATTTCCGTGCTTCATTTTATCTGTGAGTGTTCCTTCAGCCGAACCATCCTCCCATCTCGCAATCTCGTCGATTACGAGTCCTTCTTCGCTCTTCTCTCCTCCATGTACCGTCCTCTCCTCTTCTCTCCCTTCTACATCATATCCGCTTCTTCATTACATATAGCCCCTTCCCAAACACGCTGCTCTTCTAATTAGTCCAGAGGAATGCGGTAGGAGATTGATGAGTCGTCAGTATGCTCCTTTCGCATACATTGTGATAAAGACATTTGAAATGAAGTCAAGTGGAAGAGAACCCAAGTTTATTCGCATATCTTGCAACAAAACAGCGCATTAATGGGAAGAACGGGAGTCAGAAAGTCAGGGAAGACCCAGAGGCACATCCAATTGGCATGCACACATTCATGAGGTACAAAGTGAGAGGCCGAGTCTCTATCTTGTGAATTCCACCAATGGTTTGACCAGAAAAGTGAAATGGTCTCAGCAAGAAAGGACCCATAGGAAATGGAGGATGAGAGACACGGGACGGCTAAAGCTGTGGATCTAGCCAGCTGCATTAGCATAGGCGGCAGAGGACATAGAGAAGTCAACAAATTATATTTTAAAAAAAATGCCAGTATACTGCATACTAGTTAACCCAGAAAAGAATAATGACCTGAACAGTTCACAATTCAAATCTGCACTAATAATACCCACATACATTCACAAAGTTAACAAATTAAAAAAAAAATTAAATGATAATGTATATAGAAAAGTGCCAATGTAAGTGAAAAACAGCAGCAAAAGAATGAATGAAATGCGAATAAGTGTTACTAGTAGATCGATGAAAACACATGAGATTCGACAAGGAAATCCCCACCCACTATTCTAGCAAAAATGACTGATTGTGAGAGGAGGGAGGAGGGCTCAGAGACGTCCTTCCATGAGCTCATTAGCCAGCGCCTGAAGAGCGTCCTCCTGCAGCTAAAGCTGATCTCATTATCATCTTTTCCTTAAAGTATTCAAATCTATGGGTTCTATTACTTGTTCTAGAACGAAAAAGAAAGAAAAGAGCATGGAATGACGGAATAGAATGAAAGGGGAAGAAGAAAAAAGAAGAAGAAAAGTATAAGAGAATGAACAAACAGGAAGACGCTGCTCTTCCCCGTCAGCAGCAAAAGCCCCCGCGAATGCCTCCGGCGCATTGACGAGGGCACCGACCACGCCGTTGGGGAAGAAGAGTTGGTGCTGGAAGAGGAAGAGTAGTCAGGGCAAGTAAAGACAAGAAAGGGACTAACATTCTGGACGGCTGCCATCATTGGGTTCGAGAAAGGGGGTTTCGGGGCAGCCGCGGGGGCCGCATTCTCACTCATCTGCAGCAATGCCAAGTCATACAAACCAGGAGGGGGGGGGGGGGGGACTCACTCGAACTGCGCGGTGTCTGGAGTGCCCCCGTCTCATGTAGGTGGGGCCCCTCTCGTCGTCTCGCTCTCTTGCTTCCTCTGCGTCTCTCTCCCTCGTCTCCTTCTCCGTCCGAATTCTCTTGCACACTCGTCCAGATCGGCGAAGAACATCGGACAATTCAAATGGATTTCGCATCTAAAAACTCCCTTGGGACTGCGGAGAATGTTCAAAGAAAGTAATATTTAAATGGAGTGAAAAAAACGGAATAAATGCTGAATGTAGAGACAACGAGTTGAAGAGTGAAAGAGAAAAGAGAACCTGTCTCTGTCTGAGAGAGCGTCGGGCAGCCATTCGACTGCTTCCAGGCAACTCCTCTCCTTCCTCTTCCTCCTCTCCTTCATCCACCAACTCTGCCACTTCGCTGTCCTCGTCATTGATTTCCTCCCCTCTTGCATATCTACCTCCACGCTTTGTCTTCACTCGTTTTTCTCCTCGTCCATCTCCCTCGCTCCTTTCTGTTCTCACCTGAGAATGTTGGTAAACACATAGAGGTTTGGAACAGAGAATGAAATGAGAACCTCCTCGACCCCTCCAACTGCCAGATCATCCAGACACACTGTCTTCGGATAGGCCGAGTGTCGCTGTAAACAGCTTACATATTACAGAAACATCTTTTGTTAAAAACTCATAATATAAAAGATTCTAAAACGAACACGAGGGGCTGAAACTCGAGATTCATCGAATTCCTCATCGCTCGAAAATACCTCCTCCTAACAAAGAGAACAGGAGAACAATGCAAAATCAGTATAGTTGCTTGATGAAAACAGCAATTAGTAATAAGCAACCTTGAACCGGCGCGTAGTCGGGTGCTGTGAGTACTGCGAGTCTCGATGGGAGTGCCTGGTGGAAGAAGCGAACGGCCTCCTTCGGCTGTCCGCTCTTGCCTTCGCGATCTTCTCTCTCTGCGCTCTCTTCATCTGCCGATGTCTCTCCGATGCTCGGTCGAAATCTGCGCCGCCACCAGCAACCCTGTGAAGAATGACACACTTCTTGCAGACTCAAGCACAAAAAACCAGATTACTGAGCAAAGGAGAGAAACGAACTCATCGAGCAGAATGACATCACTATCTTCAGTCTTGATGTTCCGCATCTTCCTGTCCTCTGCAGTTGCCCTTTCCTCTCTTTCCTCGTCTTCTCCATCTTCTCTCTTCGTGATGGAGTCGATCTTCTCCATGTACTCGGAGATCAGCAGCTGCATGGTCCTCTCCCATTCCACGTCGCATTCGTGCATTCTGTTGCCCATCTGCAATTGGAACAACGACGATCCAGAGAGTTCAAGAAAGAAGGCTGACAGCTTGAAGAAGGTCGAGAATCTTGTGAGAAGTGCGAATGCGTCGGCTGCAGGCATCGGAAGTGAAGCGCTCCTTTCGACTCAACTCATCACTCATCTGGGCGAGCAGATTCAGCGTGTTCCCCACTGGCTGAACAATGCCTTTTGCAACTAAGTAGTCTTTCTCCCTCTACAACACTTAAAATGAAAGAGAGAGAGAGAGAGGGTAAGATAGATAGAAAGACAGAAAGAGAGAGAGATAGAGAGAGAGAGAGAGAATGGAGATCAAAGTATGAAACCTCGAGAATGGAAGTGGCTCTAGCGTGGATGTTGGATGTGATGTCAACGATTTGCTGCTTGAGAGCAGCCGCGTTCTGCTGCTGACCGTGGAGACAGTCAGCTGCTGCTGCGACCTCACCTTCCGACAACACTCGACACTCTGTCACCTGCAACAGAGAAAGTGAGAGAGACATGTAAAAATAGACACAGAAGAGAGAAAGAGAAAGAGGGAGGAAGCGTGAGAAAGAGAAAGAGAGAGAGAGAGACAAAGAGAGAGAGAGAGACAAAGAGAGAGAGAGACAGAGACAGACGAAGAGAGAGACGAAGCAAGTCAACTCTTCTTAGTCGACAATAAATAAAATCATCTCGCAGTTTCTATTAATGAACCAGAAATATTCGTAAACTTACGTCGTGGCCGTTGTGCTTGCGCAGTCCACACATAGAACACATCGTGCGCTGAACGGAGAGGAAGTAGAGTTGAGCAGGCATGGACGGGAGATTGCAACGAGTGTGAGAGGAAGGAAGACAGAGAGAGCGAGAGCGAGAGAGAGAGAGAGAGAGAGCGAGAATGGAAAGAGTGAGAGAGAGAGAGGGAAAGGGAGAGAGGGAGGGGGAGAGAGGGAGGGGGAGAGAGGGAGAGGGAGAGGGAGAGAGAGACTGACAATGTGTCTGCATGAGCTGCTGTGACACATGAAGTAGACAGAGCCGGGCACGGCCTCCCCGCATTCCTGGCAAACGCAGCCAATCGGAGGAGGTTCTGCCTTGGCCTTCACGCGCTCCATCAAATCTGCAGATGAGCCGAGATGAGTGAGCAGAGCAGAATGGAAGGGGCACCTTGGAGACGGTAGTTGACTGGCAATCCCTCGGGGGGAATCGTCGTTGGCTGGCGGCACTCCGGGCAGCGGATCACGGTCGACTCAACATTTACATTTCAAAGAGAGACATCAAGCAGAGTGGAAATGACGGAGACTGACCACTGGTTGGGGGAGGGGGGGACGACGCATCTCAATCATTCCTCGCATGGGCATCATCATCGCACGGTAGTTGTACTCAACAACCCATCATTACTCTCGCTCTCACTCAAATCAATCACTACTTGTCAATCTTCTCTCAAGATCTAATAAACATACTCGAGGTTGCATTCGTGCCTGAGGTCCTGGGACGTAGCGGAAGTCCCAGTGAACATTCTAAACAGTTGCAATATTCTTCACTCCAAAAAGGAATCAGACTCAAGCGAGGAATGTACACTAACCTGATGCGCCATAGGATGTTGGTTGTGAGCCGCGGGAGCGGGATGGTGGTAGGGAGGGGGCTGGCCGGCCATCTGGGGGCCAGCCATGGCGAGGGGGGCCATGAAGCCACCCATCGGATGCATCTGCATGGCATCGTGCATGCCTGCAGCGGGCGCTGCTGCGGCGAGTCCGACCGGAGGGGGGCCAGCCATGGCGTGGTGGGGGGGAGGGACGGGGGCCTGCCCACCCCCTCCTGCCGCAGCTGCTGCCGCTTGGTGCTGCATGTGCATGGCCACGGCCCCTCCTGCCTGGTTGTTCGCCGCCGCTACCTGAACAGCCTCTGCTCATCCCTCTCTTGCCATTACCGTATCACATCTCTAATCAATTCCTCTCTTATATCGTATTCCACGCAACCCCTTTGAGGACTCTCTTTTGTCAATAAAGAATTCAAAAAGAATTTCACATCCAGTTTTTGAGGCACTATTCCCTTCTACAGAAACAAAGTACGTCACAATCCGCGTAGTTCACAAAGTTTTGAAACAGCGTTGGGTGCAACCAGAGGTGTCAACGGCCCGGCCCGGCCCGATGGGCCGGGCCGGTGGGCCGGTTTGGGCCCGATTATTTGAGAAAATGGGGAACGGCCAAGGGTTATATAGTTGACACATTTTACTACACCTTTCAAATTCGTCACTCTTGCCGTCTGGTACTCTCTGTCTCTTCCTCTCTGCACTAGGCAGTCCTTATGCAGTCCTCTTCGATCAATACGTCGCAGCATTCAGGCTTACCCTTTGTTTCAATGCCTGTTTACTTTTATATACTTTCGTTTCGAATGTCATGCTTATCCTCGCAATTGTTGAAGGCAGCGAGCCGGAGCGAGGAGGCGGCTTTCGCGTCGGCCCACTCTCCCTCCAGCGAGTTCTCATCACCATGGCTGACCATCCAGAGTTGAACGGCCTTCCGGAAACAGACCGGAGGATCCTCAAGAAAATTTTTGGTAAGATGTTTATATATTTAGATTCACGCTGTTCTTACAATTAGAATATTAGCATAAGTGAGCCTCGCCCATTCCATAATGCATAAGCGTTCAACTTGCGAGCTCACTACATTTCGTTCCTTCTCTCACTTCGTAAGCGGTCTGACTGTTTATTTACGGGGAAGGATTTCGGGTCCACGAACAATTCTAAGGAGCAATTACAAGCGCTCGTTAACGCGCAGATGGATGAGTTGCTGTCGACTGACTTCGTGTTCTTCCGCGATCGCAAAAAGGCCGGCAATGATGATCCCATCAAGCAGCTACATTATTGCTACTATGGAGAGGAAGAAGCTGCTACAGCAACACAGCTATTGATTTGCACGCGTTGTCGTGTTGTTATGTCCCAAGGAGGGAATGTCAGGTTCGACGCAATCGTGAATACTATTACTCACTTTTGATGCTCTTTTGTAGTAGACACCTCGATAAGTGCGTTCCATCAAAGAAGAGGAAGGCTGAGAACATTACAAGTTCTCAGAGCCGGATTGATGGTTTTATGACCACGGTTTCGGTCTCTGGTACGCTTGATGAGCAGCAACAGTTAACTTCCGCCATCGCCAAGTGGGTGGCGACGAACTCTCGCCCCTTCGCCATTACTGAAGACCTCGGATTAAAGGAAGTCATTCGAACAGCTATGAAAATTGGGTTAGCAACCAGTACTTCTTCTTCTTTTCATCGTTTAAATCATAGTTAATGATGTTTTTTAGTGCAAAGAGGAGGAATATTGATCACTTCGATGTCGGCAGCATCATTCCCACACGAAATACAGTGTCGAGTCGAGTAAACACCCTTCAAGAAGAGCTTCTTGCAAAGACCGGAGCAGCTGTTGTTAACCATTTGGAGACGGTGGGCGGAGCCTTCTCGACAGACTACGGAAAAAGAAAGGATGATTACCTGACCATTGTTCTTCATGTGGTTTATGAATGGTTAGATAGTTTTGTAGTGTCTTTATCACAATCACCATATTTGTTTTAGGAAGTTCTATAGTATTCACGCGGCTATGCTACGGTGTGAGGTCGCGAAGAAGGATAATGCTCAAGTCTGGATTGACATCGTGAAAGCTGCTTCCTCCTTTGGGCTTACGGATGTAGTAATGAGCAAGATATTCTGCGCTTCTGATGAAGGCTCGAATATTACGAAGGCTCTGCGGAATAACAACGGAAAGAGTGAGTTTTTGTTTTAAATTTATTTTTGCATCATGGTCGAATGTTTAGATGTGTTCTGTATTTGCCACGTCGCGAACAACCTTTGCAAGCGAACGTTTAACCCGTACAAGGACAGACGCGATCTTCTGTTCAAGAACGACCTAACTGACAATGAGAAGTTGTTGGTGCAACGTGGACGGCGAATTCTGACCGAACTGAAGATTGTCGTGAATGGAGTCAGAGGAACGGAAGTAGGCCATTCGCTACAGAAGAAGCTTCCGCTTGAAGTCGAGACAAGATGGTTGTCTAAGCTCAAGCCTGCCAAGGCTTTCAAAGAATGCGAGGACGAACTCTTTAAGCAGAGAGATCGCGGAAAGTTGTCAGACGTAAGACTTAATATATTTGATGTTACTTTCGTGATATATGAGCTATTTCTGCAGGAAGTGAAGAGGGCTTTACGGTATCTCTATGACGAACGTGCTGACTTCGATGATGTCCTCCTTATCCTCCTTCAGTTTGAATACTTCGTCCAGTTCTTCCAGGTCTTTACATATACAAATCCACATATAGTGAGAGATTTATTTTACGTTTTAGAAAGACACCGCTGTGATCTACGAAGTGTGGACGAAGTGGCATGAGCTGAAGGAACGCTTTCACACGCTCATTATGACGTCGGAAACCGATCTGCAGTCCGCGCTTGCGCGCAGCGCTTACAAGTGTATGATGCGAAAGGAGAACGATGGCGTCATCACGAAGTACCATCAGATGGCCACCCTGTTACACCCCAAGAGGAGGCAGCTAAGGAAACTTGCCAATGATGCAGAACGACGAGAGATCATTTTTGAACTGAAAGAACTGGTAAAAAACGTTGATGGTGCCCCTCTTTCTTCTTCGCAAGCTAAGGCCCCTAAGCTACCACGCACGGAATACGATGATCTTGATGCTTCCGGTGATAACGTACTCTCTGAAGTAGACTCTTATCTAGTTGCGTCTTTCCCCCCTCATGATGACCCTTTGCTGGCTTGGAAAGAACGGGCTGCCGACTTCCCCATTCTCTCTCGCATTGTATGTCAGCTTTATGCCATTCCTGCCTCTACGGCAACAGCTGAGCGTTCCTTCTCTGATCTGAGAAATCTGGTTCCGGAAAAGCGGGAAAACATTGGCGCCGAATCTGTCTTTAATTCTCTCGTCGTCCGTTCTCTGCTGAAATTTGAAAATGCGTTGAATGTCACTCACTGATATTCTTTTGTTACACTTTTGTTTGAGATTCGATCTCATTTGTTGTTCAATGAACTTGAATTATTTTTATTAACTCCAATTTGCTAAATAAACCGCTCCAGTATCAAGCAAATTAATGATTACAGCAAAACATAGATTAAGTGCCTTGATACCATAATTTTTTTGAAAATCGGGCCGGGCCGGGCCGGGCCCAAAATTCTAAGGCCCGGAAATGTACGGGCCGGGCCGGGCCGAGAGTTTGGGCCCGATGGGCCGGGCCGGCCCATAAATGTTAGGCCCGTTGACATCTCTGGGTGCAACTGCGAAGGCGTGGGGCAAAGAAGTCACAATGATACGGGTTACGGTGCAAAATTGAGAAAATACAAGAAACGTTAGCAGAATGCGCGATGGGGATTGTGGAAATGAACCAAGGGAAGGCCATGCGGAAGAAGAACTAGGACACAACCATGGAAGTGCACCACATGCAACCTCCTCATGACTTGACCCTCCCCAGCCCAAGTCTAGCCTCGTTCTCCTCATGACGCCGATCCCGATGAAAAGGTCGGTTGATTGCGAAGTTGTCTCTGCCGTGTTGACGGGGTCGCTCCATCCAGTGGACCACCATGCGTTCGTCGAAGGGCCCCTCCTGGTTCCTCTGCTCTGCTGACTCTACCTGCATCCTCACTCACTTTCCTCTTCTAAACCATTTACCCCACAAGTCCCTCCGAACACTCTAAATGACCCTAACAGGAAATCTGTAGGATTGAAATGGTTTCTTTGATTAGTGATAGACTTCTCCATCACACCCGAAATAGTAAGAACAGACGAAAATGTTTTGGACAGTGGTGAAACGAAGGAAACATCGGAAGACAAGCCATTTCCATGCACGGCAGAAGTGAAAGTTTAAACAATATCTGTAATAGAAGCGTATAAGGCAGCTGTTAATCACAAGGCAGAAGAGTGCTCGGAGAACGTGAGCAACAGAACAAAACATGCCTCGTCAATTTGATTCAAAGCTAACATCACTTCAGGAGACGGGACAGGACTTATCTCACTCTTTCTTTCTTGGATAAGAATGACCACCTGCTTCGTAAGGATCAAATTCTCCATCGACCACAGCCGTGAAATCTAAAGTGAGCTGACAAGCCAGGACAGTTTGAGGCTTACAAATAGAATAGACGCCCATATTGTTAAATGTACAACATGATAAGTAGCATGCGTCGAG
This sequence comes from Allodiplogaster sudhausi, assembly GCA_945643635.1. NCBI lineage: Eukaryota > Metazoa > Nematoda > Chromadorea > Rhabditida > Diplogasteridae > Allodiplogaster > Allodiplogaster sudhausi. Next base: position 142,755 of record CALZFC010000031.1, on the reverse strand, counting down.
AAGAAGAAAAGAAAGAAATGAAATGGGAGCGTACCAGGCCGTCGACGCAACGCGTGCAAACAGTGTGGCCGCAGCTCAGAGTCAGAGGACGTTCGTAGAGGACCAGGCACACCGGACACTCCATTGCGTCCTGCCATGAAAACGATTACTCCGAACAGAATTCTGTGATGCCACTAAACAAGTTGATCTTATTTGAACGCTACCTTCGCAATAAATAAAAAGAAGACGACAAAAGTGGAATACAAATATTCATTTCCAAAGCAAAATCATTTCCACATATATAAAACAAAGTGTATGGATTCTAGAAAAAAAAAATTTAGAATAAAGAAATAACAACCAACATGAAGCTCAGACGGGCCGAAGTGGTCCCTCTTGGAGTCCATTACCCGAAACGATGAAGAAACACAATCACAGCGTTGTGAATGAAATAAATAACCTGCAATAACTTTAGTTTAAACATGTCATAAACAAGAGCGTGAAATGACGAAACGAGAGTAGCAATAGCAATACATCATTGATCGGGCCTTCTGAGAGAGAAAGCCAGTGAATATTGAACAGGCAGAGGGCGGCCATTGATGGGCGCGTGCTCATTCAGTCAAGTGGAAACATGAACCAGCAAGTAATGATTAGCGAGAGAGCAAGTAGAACAGAGAGAGGAAAAGAGAGAGACAGTCAAGAAGAGAAGATAACGGAAGGCCGTAGGGACTGAAAGGATGCAGCATATAAGAGAGATAAGTCAATTCGTGGAGAGGATAGAAAGCACTGTAGAAAGATTAGGAGGATGGGACTAAGAACGAGTGAGAGAGAAGATGGGCTGGAGAGAAATAGCCGTCATTTCCCATACACTCATTCGCATCAGCAGCGCACAAAACAGTTTAAAATGAAGAAGAAGACACGAGAAGTCGAGAGCACGAATGCCCCTTACAACTTTAGTACAACATTTCGCTGTTCTGCGACTGATTACGTAGAGAAAACACCTTTGTTCTAAAATAATCACATTCGAAGAGTGCGCCGCATTACGATTTTCATTCCTTTTCAATTTAATTGGAGGGTTTGCATATGCGATTAATGCCACGACAAGCAAAGCAAAAGGACCTTCACTGTGCTCTCTCTAATAAAAATCAATAGCTAACTGGAAGTAACCCTGATAATGCACGTAAACTTATAATCAAGACGGAAACAGTGCCTGGAGAACCAGATGTAACAGAAAGGAAATTACAACTCTCCACCTCTCCGATTCTAGAAAACACAGCGCTACACATTCACTACGAATTCTACTCAACCTAGGCTACTCATGGTTAGTTGGGAGGACGGGATCGTACAAATGGAGACGGGCAGTATTGGTTGAAAGAGGGCAAGTACGAGGGAGCATAGGATGGGATGAGAAGCAGACAACCAAAGAGCGAACAAGGAAACGCGGTAAGAAGAGGCGACGCGGCGGTCTCGCTTGTGTGAGCTGGCACACCGCAGAAAGAAAAAGAGAAAGAGAGAGAGAGAACACATTGTGAAGAGACGAGGGAGGATGAGAGTGTACGAGATGAAAAAGCAAAGGAATCGAAGAGAGAAGGGAGCATCTGCACGTAGAGGCCAAAGACAAGCGATAGTGGCAGGCTCTGTGGAAGGGCAGCTGATTCCACTTGGCAGCACGCCAATTCACATCATTTTTAATGAACGGAACAGAAAAGAACGAAGATGCGAATAATAAACAGCTACAATAAGGTTATTTAACACTTAATAAAAAAATCGTTCTAAACCCTAAAAAAAAACCAGAACAACATACAAATGAATATTCCAGAATCTTTTTTTTTTCATTTCTAACGTTTATGTAACTTGGTAAGACCTTTTCCAATTATTAAAAACAATCGGCGTTAGTCCTCTAAAATTCCTTTACCAAAATTTGCCTTAAAAAAAATTAATTCTTAATATATAAACTCTTTTTAGACAACCTTAAATGCAAAAAACTTTTAAGCGAGAATGCGGTAAGTCCAAATATAATTATCTCCTGATCCGACTTTGTTGATTCTGTACCTCACCAAAACCTAATTTTCTACAAAATTTACTCTTGGCAGGAAATTGCTCATTCTGTAACTGTGTACTTGATTTGAAAACTCTATAGATATTCTGCTGAGCAAATTGAGGGAGATTTTTTTTTTAGAAATATGTTTTTACTTGTAAATTTTTTTTAAAGTAAGCTTATTAGAACTTCTCAATCTTTTCATTATAACAGTGGCTTCGCGAAATGATAAATCTGACTTATTTGTTTTGCTAATATTTAAAAAAAAAATGCTTTTCAATTCTTCTAAACTAAAGTTATCTATGTACGCAATTCCGTCTCCCCATCTGCGACATTATCTTTTGTTTAGTTTTATTTATGATCTACGTTTTTTCATGGATGGAGATGGATGAAGCCGTTGAAACAGTGCTTGTTTTATTCGTTAGGCTGTTATATATTTCAGCGTAGTCCTTTTTTCAACAGGTTCCATTGAATTAGCGTTTGTAAGCGAGGTATAACTGAATTCTTAGTGTGGAAGTGGAAGGTGGATTTGTGACTTCTAGAGCACATCTGTTCTGAACAGCCTACCATGCAGGCTGCCGCCTTTCCATCCATTTCCCATTGCGATTGCCCCCCTCTTTTTTTGTCGTCGGGTGCCCCACTCCTGCCCCTTTTTCAGACAGACATAAAAATCGTCGGTCAGGCCTGCGTTCTAGAGACGATGGTTCTGCTGAGAAATGCAGCCGCAGAAGCAATAAGAGA
>CALZFC010000031.1:60000-137500 GCA_945643635.1 Allodiplogaster sudhausi | reverse complement strand
TGCAATATTACTTCTTCTTTTGTTCTGTCCTCCAGCAGAGCTGAGACTGAGCCTAGAAATAACCGAATGGCTGTGTGCTGAGTGAATGAAGACAGGACTGCAGAGAACTTTGGAATATGAGTGGTGGCTTCCCCAAATCCTTCTTGAAGAATAACTTCTTTGAGGTAATTGCATTGATATTTCGAACATGACGGATCTTCAACTGATGAAATGGACATGCAGTAGCGTGCGCTATGCACCGTTTAATTAAGACAACCCTGTCTTACTTCTCTTTTCGACACACAAGCCATAAAATCTTTACTGTTCATTGTTTCTCAATCATTCCACTCTACTTCTCTCTTTCCCCCTTCTCCCACTTCTCCAAAAGAATAGACCGTCCTTTTCACCACTTTGGTAATCCGCTCATGTATGATGCACTCTTGTGCGAATGTATTAAATGATCAAAGCGAGGTGTTAAGAGAGAGAATGTGCCCTGGTGAGAACTAAAGGGTTAGTTGAGGTTACCACTGCTAAGCCTTCATCATTCTTCCATGTTCAAAGCATATTTAGGAGAGGAAAAATCGGATTTAAATCACAATTGATTTTTTTTTTAAATTCAGATGAAGTAAGTATTCGATATCCTAGCGTGACGGAATGGTAGATTAAAGGAGGCGAATGGGAAGTTAGTAGGGCGGATTATGCCGTTGGATGTACATCTTGTTGGTTCGGAAGTAGTCTTCGCTGCTTATGCCATGCTTGATAAAGTGCAGCCGCTGTGATCTCTTCCCCTTGCATTTTCTCTCACTTTCTTTGATCTCTCGTTCTATCAATCATTACTATTCCGTGATGTCTTCTCTCTCTCTATCTCTCTCCCTCTCTCTCTCTCTATCTCTCTCCCTCTCTCTCTATCTCTATCTCTCTCCCTCTCTCTATCTCTCTCCCTCTCTCTATCTCTCTCCCTCTCCCTCGCTACCTTTCCCTCTCTCCGTCAATCCTTCTCTCTCTCGTATTGGATTGCTACCCACTGGTTGAAAGAAGCGGATTACGGTACAATAGGTACTCGACAATTGGTGCTGGAGCTTCCCCTGCTCATTTGACATGCTATGACTCGAAATCGCACTCTCACGCGTCTCTCTGTCCTCTCTCTCTCTCTCTCTCTCTCTCTCTTCTCTCTCTCTCTCCTCTCTCTCTCCTCTCTCTCTCCTCTCTCTCTCTCTCCTCTCTCTCTCTCTCTCTTATCTATCTCTCCCTCTCTTCTCTCTCTCCCTCTCTTCTCCCTCTCCATCTCTTCTCCCTCTCCATCTCTTCTCCCTCTCCATCTCTTCTCCCTCTCCATCTCTTCACTCTCTCTCTATCTATCTCTCCAAGTCCTCCAGCTCCCCATATTATAATGCTGCATCTGATGGACGTGGTTTACCCAACCTTCCTTTGAAGAGGAAAAAGTACAAAAGCGTAGTATGATATTCTGTATGTAGTGCACCACAGCATTTTAACTGGCAACAGACGACCTTTCCCTGTGATCTCGTTTCGTCAAGCTACTCTCACTGTTCTCTCTACTCTTCCTCTTCTGTCTTCCCTTCCTCTCTCTCTCACTCCCCCCTCCCCCTCTCTCTGTCTTTCTCTTTTTAATTCTCTAACTCTCTAGCTCACTTCCAAGAGAGTGTTGATCAAAATGCCTCGGCGTCTCACTCAGCAAGTCTCACGCTCATTGTAATGTAGTGAGCGAAGAGCCACTGCAGTTGCTACTCCTCCTGGGCGAAAGAGCAGGTGGGTCACTCCTGCCCATCACACTTTTTACTTTATTTCTCTGTTCCTCGTTATATCTGTTTCTCTCACTCTTTTCTATCTCCACTCTGTCTTATCTCTACTACCTTCTGCATTCATCTACACCGGTTTTGCTACAGTCACTTAAAAACACTTTATTGTATTGGAAATCTTTATTTATTTTTTTTATTTAAAATTTTAGGCCGATTAAAATAATGTAGTTTGAGATCCGAATAAGTTGCCCTTGTCGGTATCCTTCCCTTCCAAACACTTTTATTGTATTGGAAATCTTTATTTTTTATTTATTTAAAATTTTATGCCGATTAAAATAATGTAGTTTGAGATCCGAATAAGTTGCCCTTGCCGGTATCCATCCCTTCCAAACACTTTTATTGTATTGGAAATCTTTATTTATTTTTTTATTTAAAATTTTATGCCGATTGAAATAATGTAGTTTGAGATCCGAATAAGTTGCCCTTGTCGGTATCCATCCCTTCCATCGTGATTCACTTCTTCCTTCTTTCTCGTACCCAGTCTCTCCGCTTCTTCAAAGGGCAGCTGCTTAAATGTGAGCCTTTGACCCCTGCCGAGGTATTTGGCGATTTTTTTTAAATTCTGCAGTATCATATGGCCTGCATTCCTGCCGGATGAAATTCAAATTTTTGAAGATTTTATTGAGTTTTCGGTATCACTGAAACAACTGCAAATTTGAAATCCCTCGCGTCCTTCCACACTATCATTCGCGTGCTATTTTCAAGCAGCGGTTTTTTGCGCCCAAAGAAATGCCATGCGAGATTAAGAGTTGCCATTTGACCCTGGCATATTGTCGTCGTGAGTTTAAGATCCATGATACTCTCATGGTTCCCGTTAAACTATGTTGTTTGTCAATTAAAACCCCTGTACTTGCCAATATTTGAATGGTCATAATGTCCGTAGTTTGTGTTTTTTTTTATTCTTATCATATTCACCTACATATCACTATCTGTTGATAACGAAGGATTGGTTTCAATTCTTTATCTAATAGTCTCGTTAAGAGCCAAATTGGCAAAAAAAGAAGATAATAGTGTTGCGACAGGAGGGTGATAGAAGAGTTTACGACTGCTTGAAGGTGGACGCTCTCGTTTAATTCCTTGCTCACTCATCTTCTACTGCTGTCTACCTTCCCTTACTAACCATAAGCATCTTGGGTGTCTTAACCTAGCTCTCCAATTGTCTATTGTCCCTTACATGTTCTCGTTGATTAAACTGGAGACCGCATCAGTGGGTAATTACATTATAGAGTAGTGGAAGACAACACGTAACGAGAGATATAAGTCAGTAACATTGCGATATCGCATTGCCCAGATCTGATCTGAGTGGCTAATAGTATTTCTCGGCTTCTGTGGTCAGAGATATTCCTGTGGTAATATGTAATGAGGATGATATTTTCACAGCAAGCAGTTAGCAAAGTGAATATGCAAAATTACTGAGCAGGACGAAGGCGGGTGTTATGCATATTGCAAATATTATTTTTTTATTCCTTTATTATTGAATATTTCTGCTCTTTGCTGATTGTGATCATCCCTGATATGCCCAGTGTACGCCCTGCAGATGTAACTTGAATGCCTCTCTCTTTCTATGTCTCACTCTCTCTCTCTCTCAACCTCTCTCTGGTCTTGTGGACAACTCTACTGTCTTGTGTGATCTTGTGTTGATTATGATCTGGAGCCCCGGCAGTGTCCAACTCTTTCTCTCCCTCTCTCTCCCTCTCTCTCTCCCTCTCTCTCTCTCTCTCTCTCTCTCTCTCTCTTTCTTTCCTCTCGTTCCTTCATGCATTCACATTTCCTATTTCAAGTGCCGTCACCTGATGCTCTCTTTCCTTTCTCGCTCTCTCATTTCATTATGTCTCTAAATGACCTTCGTTCAGACCAGCGGTGTTTGTAGTCTTCTCTCCATCTTCTTAATCTCTGCCCCTATCTCACTCTCTTGCTCGCTCTCTCTCTCTCTCCCTCTCTCTTTCCCTCTTTCCCTCTCCTCTCTCAGTTCTCTCTAACTCTCCAAGCATTGGGATTGCTGCAAATGCAGCGGCATCCCTTGTAGAGATCTCGCCTCAATCTGTTTCACTGTATCATCCATGCCTGTTTCTTCGTGCCGCGAGTGTGCAATGCTGAGAAATGTAAGCGCAATGAGGGGACGACAGAAAATGAGAGCGACTCCCTATTTGTAATAAATCGTTTGTCTCCCTATTTGTTATCATTTTGTAGCGAGAGCTGGTATCCCACGCGGCCACTGTATATCTTCTAGCAGAGCAGAGCCTTGTCCATTTTTCGCTGTGTTTCTTTCTCTTGCTCTGTCTGCACTCTCTCCGGTTTCCGTTATCCCTCTAATGCTGCTCTGAATGACTCCTCACTTTGCTTCTTGTCGCTCTGGTGTAGGAGTGAAGCTTTTCCCCTTTTCTCCATTTCTGCATGTTCTCTCATTGCTCTCCACTCCTGCGTCCTCTTCTTTTCGTCCTTTATTTCACCTTACCCATTTCTCCTTTCTATTTCAACGGCTCTCCCCTCAGTTTATGCGCGTTATCCGGAGGCTGTTGTCTCTATGCAAGGCACTTATCACGTAAGATTGTCGAGTGGACAAGGGCTTGCACCTCTGTCCCCACTCAATTTCTCTCTCTCTCTCTCTCTCTCTCTCTCTCTCTCTCTTCTTCTCTTTATTTCTCTCGCTGTTCACTCTACGGTTATCATATCTTTCTTTCTCACCAGCTCTCATCGCCTGAAGTAGTGTTTCTCTTTTGGATGTCATCTATTAGTGGAGAAGTGCAAATGATTTCTCTGATGGCTGCTCTTTATTTCACTTCTCCTGTTGTCCACCTATATTCAACACTCGTGCACTTTGCTGCTTTTCCTTGACTAATGAGAAGACACGATCTAAGAATCTACCATTTGTAAGGAAGTGAAGAACCGAAATACAGGGAAGGAAGTCCATTCTTGGCATGAGTGTGATAAACATTTGATAAACATTTGTTGTTGTATTCCCTCCGGCTTTCTCCTTGTACTGTACACCATGCTATTAATTTAGCTACATAATGTTCTTGATCAGTTGCTGATCAAATGCAATTCCGTTTCCTTTTCATCCTTCTCTTTATATCTGGAGTATATCCACCATCTTGTCTGTTATCTGTCTCTGGTCTGAATCTTTCATTGACTTGCTCATCTAATTCTGTTGCTCTGACCGGTTGCTGACCATGAGCAAGACTCAATCTCTGTCCAATGTTTTCTTGTTCTGTGATCTTTCCATCTTCATTTTCTTTCTCTCCCTGTCTCGTGTTCTCTTCTTCTCCATTAACTTTTCATGCCCTTTCAGCATCCACTTCACTGTTCCTACTCTTCATGATTTTACAGTTAATGATTCGACATTTTGAATGGTTGTTGTATGTGTAGATCAAAGACTTTTGTGAGTGAAAGGGAAGAAGATATGGGACGAATGAGAGTAAAGAGAGAACAGGAGAGGTTACTCTTATCGTCAACGCGGCCAATGATTCTCGGTTGTTAGTGTTTCTCAACTCGGCCATCACTTCACTTATCCTCCGCTCCTGTCTACGTGCGAGGCATATTTGCTTTCACTGATAGATATACAAGGTGATTACACACGGCGGTACTAACATATTCTCTTTCTGCCTCTCTTCACCTCTCTTTCTCTCTCTCTTTCTCTCTCTCTTTCTCTCTCTCTTTCTCTCTTTCTCTCTCTCTCTCTTTCTCTCTCTCTCTCTCTCTCTCTCTCTCTCTCTCTCTCTTATCTCTTCATCCCTCTGCTGTTCTTGTTGTCTGTATTCATCACTGCTTCTCATCCTCTCTCAATCACTTGCATACCATCACTCGCTCCGTGTGTCTTGGTTGTATCTTCTCACCCCTTCCGCTCTTCTTCATCCCGTACTCCTTCTCTCATAGTCTTCTGAAATAGTCTGTGGTTCCTTTCCTTTCTGCTTGTCTGTTTCAGTCATTGGTTGCGTTTATTAGGCATCCAAGCACGTCCTTGATAGATCGTGAATTACTCGTGCGATATAACATGGACATCAACTACGAACAGTCTTTCAGCTATTCAGAGCAATTGCACGCTTTACTAAATATCTCAGAAGATTCGCTAATCCCCCTAAACGTTGTTTTATGAATATGGCAAGATGAGTTTCTCTCCTCTGAGATGTTGACCGAGTATGTTGTTGTGGTGTATCTCTCCCCGTTTTTAAGCGATACTGAGACAAGTAAACGTTTGAGAGAAATAGCTCATGGCCGAGACATTATCCCATCAGCAGGCGGGTCTTCTTTTCCAACTCAGCGGTCTCTTCTTGCTCAAACGATCTATCTGTTTCGAGAAGCTATGGAGGTCTCATTATCTCCGAGCTAGCAACCGAACGGTTCAAGGCTACATTCTGATTGCCCCCGCTGCTGTCATTATTTTTTGTCATTTTCTGTCTTGTGATCTATGTCTCGATATCTCACCGTCTTCCTTTCTTTCTTTCACTCTCACCTTTCCACGCACTGTCTCACTCAACCTCCTCGCATCTGATGCAACCTCCATGCCCCACAAAGCATTCCTCTTGTATCTTTCTCAGCCTTCGGATGCTTCTTGAGTATTCTGATTGTGAGATGGAACTTTGCGTATTCAGATGCATGAAGAGCAAGAAATGAGTGGTCTATAGTTATTGCTATGGAGGGCAGCTCCTAGCGGAACTCGTAGAGCCGTCGGCTGAAGTCGTGTGTGGATTCTGTATTCCCAAACTAACACTCTCTGCAACCTTCCTTTTTTCAAATCGTGTTAATGTTCGGACGCCTTTATTATCTTATGAAAATATTAGGCGATTTCATTTCACTCGCCGGGATTCTTCTTTTTGAACCCCGGCAAGCAGCCGATGCCTCTCCTTATTTTGCATACCCTGTCTCACTCGCCCTGTCCATTCCATGATTTCACAGACTCTTGACACAGCAGGACTTAGGCTGCCTAATCGGATCGTAGGTGTGCTCTTCTTTCTCTCTTTTTTCGTCCAGGCTCTCTCGCTTCTTCTGCTCTTCTGGGCCTCCACGATCACACTGCTCTTTCATTTCAGTTACTCATCCTCTCCCCCACTTCCTTTTCTCTGTCTCTGCCTCTCTCTCTCTCTCTCTCTCTCTCTCTCTCTCTCTTTCTCTCCCTTTCTCTCTCTCTCACTTTCTCTCTCTCTCACTCTATCCATCTTACTCCCTCTCCCTCTCACTCCTTTCATTCTTTCTCTCTACTCTTTTCTTTCTCATAGCCTCATGCATTATGTGCCAACAGTTGGCGGAAGTCAGTATGAGGCAACCAACAAAACGGGCGCTTTCTATTCCTTTTTTCATCTCCAAAAGGTTTGCCCGTTCATCCTGCAGGCAATTGATACTTTTTGCTGTCTGGGCAGTTCGATTCCTTCTATTTGGAATAGAAAGCGATGAAGCGTTGCAGAAATGAAGCAAGGAGAAAGAAAACAACGCAAGGTGTTCTTAAGGAAGTCAAAAACGTATGCAGCAGCGTTGTTTCTTTCCTTTTTCTGCTCCCTTCCTCTCTCTTTCTTGTAGAATCTCGATCTCTCCTTTGCCAAGTTCCCCATTCGTCACTGACGACTTCAATCACACTCTTATCTCCTTTTTTCCTCAATTTTTCCCAACATTTATTTTTTTCTGGTATTTTATGGTGCCCATGCTCTGCTGTCTACTTCTTTGTCTGTCTGTTTCTCTCTCCTCCTCTCTTCTATCTCTCTCCACCACTTCTCTCTCCCTTCTATTTCTCTTATCTCTTCCTCTCTCTCTATGTCTATCCTTCCTATCTCATACCCTCTCTCTATGTCTATCCTTCCTTTCTCATACTTCTGAACTCTCTCTTGTCTTTCTCCTTCTTCTGGAATGAGTCGTCCCAGGGCAGGGCTGTCCGCAACATTTCATCGTGTACGTGCAGACTGACTGCAGGACACAACGCGGCTCTTCTTTCTTTCTTCTCCTTTTTCTCCGTTCGCAATTTCCCTCTACCTCTTCCTCTCCCGTTCGCCCTTCCACTTTTCTCTACTCTCCTTCTCCTTCACACTTATCTCTGCTGTGCTTCATCCATTCGGTGCGTTTTTTCTTTGGTTCTCTTTTCTTAGAGACGGCACGCACGAAAAAAGTGCGTCTGCAATCTCTCTCTCTCTCTCTCTCATTCTCTCTCTCTCATTCTCTCTCTCTCATTTTCTCTCTCTCTCTTACTCTGACCTCTCTCTCTTTCTTCTTCAAATTGCTGGTAACTCGTTTCTTACTAGTTGACCTTTTCTCTCTCACTCCATTCTTCACTTTTATCTCTCTCGCTCTCTCTCTCTCTCTCTTTCCTCTCTCTATTCTCCTTTTTCTATTCCCGCGTGATCTCGGACCCAGGCCGTCTACATCTTTGACTTTTTCTGCTCTTTTCTTTCGTCCGTTCTAGCAGCCTTTCATCAAATACAAGATTATTTGCCGCTCTTGTATCTCTTCTGCTACCATTTTTCTTCCCTTTCTTTGCTACTGGAGGAGACTCCTGTCCAAACGTACCTTTTCGTCTAACTTCCCCTCCATTATTTCTCTCATTCTCATTCTGTCACGTTCCATGTTGTGCATTTCTCTCGCTACTTGCCCTGATCGCCTGCTCAACCCAACTTTATCCTGCACTGCCATTCTCCATAGTTAGTCTCTTTCTTTTACCTTGCTTCCGTACTACACTTTCCTGCTATCTCATCTCTCTCTTACCGTCTCTCTCTCTCCTCTCTTTCTCTCATCTCTCTCTCCTCTCTTTCTCTCGTTACCTCTGAACAGTGTCGACAACGGCGCGACAAGTCCCGCCTCCGATCGCACTTTTTATCTTCTTCTTCAGTTTTTGTGCGTGTCCTTCTCCTCCTCCGCCGGCTGCCCCTTCTCCTCCCTCTACTGGCTTCCTTCTCTTGCTGTCCCCTCCCCTCCCCTCCCCTTCCCTGCCCCCCCCCCTCGTCGCTTCCACTTTACCTCTGCTGCCACCTATGTTCATAGTCCAAGGCTCTTTCTCATTTTCTCCTCTCCCATACCATAATCTGCAGTTTTCCACTATTGTTAAGGGAATCCCTCCTGCTGCTCAACGTAATTTGTTTTTGTTTACTTGCAATTTTTTTTTTAGAACTTGAGCTATTTTTTCTCCACTTCTAACTAATTTCTTCTCACTTTCTAGGCCGTGTTTTCTCTTTTCGCGCTTGCCCCTCGTGTTACTTCAGAGTTGAATGTCAATCTCTTCAGCTAAGATTATGGTCTTCCTCTTTACTTCTCTTGTTATCGCCCTCTCCTTCCTCTATTTCTCTACTTGGTAACCTGTGAATGAAAAAGTCTCTTTACTTTCTCGCCTTTGCTCTTTGAATCAAAATTAAATGTAATGGTTTATAAGCCTTTTAGATAATGACTATATCTAGTTCTGTAGAAAATATTACTCCTTTCACCTAACGTTACCGCTGAATTATTGTCCACGCCTCATCTTCATGGCCACTCTGGGAAAAAAGGAAGATTGGAGATTAACGGGCCACACAACTCTTGAAAGAGTTTTTCTTGAGAGAGAGAAAGAGAGAGAGAGCAAAGAAGTGAGATCCATTGATCATTAATTATGGTGTAGCCTGGCAATCCATGGATGTCTCTGCAAACATTCTTGTCTATCGCGTATCTTCTCACTACATCTATCCTAATATTATCAGAAGAGAAAGGGAAGAAGTGTCTGAGATGAGGCAGGAAACGATGTATCCCTCCCTATTCAATATGACATGAGGTGGCTGGCCATTCAAACATTCATTTATCTTTCCTTCATGCAAAATCATTGCTCGTTGATCCTTTATTGTCTGCCCTGCCTACAGTCAACGCTTTCGCTCTCTCTCACTCTTATCTCTCTCTACCTCTTTCTCTTTCTCTCTCGCCCGTCTGGTTATTCTCTCTCACTTACAACGGGCACAGCGGGGATGCACTTACGCCTATCATAACCTCAGGCGACGGTTTCTCTCTGTTCTTATCGTTTGTAATTCTATTCTCTTCTTTCTTACTACTTTCTCTCTCTCTCTCTCTTTCTCTTTCTTTTCCTTCTCTCTCCCTGTCTACCTCTCGTTCTTTTCCTGCTGTCCATCGCTTCTGCCCATTTGTTCATTTTGAAGGCTTCTAACCCGTTTGCCGTAAATGTCTTCGCCTTTTTTGTATACTAGATGTTTCGCAAACCATTTCCTCGAGACTGAACATTTTAATGGGTGATTCTTTGAGATGTCTTTCTGATGCAGCCGAGAGCCCTTCCCTCTTCGTCTGCTTCGACTTCATCTTCAGCCTCCTCCTCTTCTTCTTCTCTGACTTCTCTGTTCTCTCCTTCAATGCCTCCCACCTCTTCTCACTCTCTCTCCCCTCACGAACCTCTTCTCTCTCGTCAACTCGCGTCGCTCTCTCTCAGCGTCGACACTGCAGCCGCTCTTCTACAGCAACAACGCCCCGAGCAGCTCCTCTCGCATATTCCGGCAAGTCGTTTTCCTCTTTCTCTCTCTCTCTGTCTATCTCTCTATCTCATTCTCTCTCTCACTCTAATTCCCCCTCTCCCGATTTGTTACCTTTGAGTGGATCCACTTTATATGTATTCAGATGCCATTTTGACCATCCGTAGATAAGGGCCGACAATTTTGGCTGCTCTATCTACTCATCTTCTCTCTCACGTTTGACTTTTTGTTTCTCTCTCTCTCTCTCTCTCTCTGTCTCTCTCTCTCTCTGTCTCTCTCTCTCTCTTATTTCCCTCCTATCTCTGAATGTGTGCGTCTCTTCCCTCCCATGAGCATGGAATTGTCGAGGCAGACCTTGTAGTGCTGTATGAGTAGCTGTGGAAGCATCTCTTCCCCCTGCCTGGACAGTCCTTTTGTATCTCCCATAATATGCCCTTTTTAGCTCTTCTCTTTCTGCTCTCCACGCTGGCCTTTTCTTTCTCCCCTTACCATGCTATTTCTCTTGACTCGAGTTATCTCTTGCTATTTCTTTGTCTTCTCATCGACTATACACAAGGAGCCCTTTCAGGGCAACATTCAGCATCATTCCTGCACAGGCAACAACTCTTTCTATTCGACAGGCGATGACTCTCATTCACTATTTCTGTTGCTCTCTCTCTCTTTCTCTCTCTCTCTCTCTCTCTCTTTTTCTCTCTCTCTTTTGCTCTCTCTCTACCTCCCGTTCTTTCGCACTCTTTCTCCCGCTCTCTCTCTCTCACTCTCGTGCTCTCTCTCTCTCTCTCTCTCCTTTATTCTCATTCACTTTTTCCACTTTCGCTGTTTCTCTCCTTTTACAATTTGCGTGTTCTATCAGCTTCTTTGATATCTTCTTCTTTCTTGATCTCTTACTAACGCGTTGTTGTCACTTTCACCGTCTTTTCCTTTATCACATAAATATTACTCTTAGTTAGATACCCGAGAGTCAATCTGTAGCACTGTATTTTAAGAAGAAGTGTGTATTACTTGCAGAGACAACGGATGCAGAGTATGCCTTGCAGACTGCCAGCAGGGACTGCCGATAGCAGCTTCTCTCCCTCCTCCACTCTCCATCTCTTCCAGTACCAGAGTCATCCTCCCTCTCAAACCAATCTCTCAACCCCCTATCCCGGCATGAAAGGTTCTTCTACTTCTTTACTTTTAAAACATTTCACTTTCCTTATGCCTATAATTAAATTAACGAGTCTTGAATATTGGAACGTTTTGTTGGAGGAAGAGAAAAGTCTGAGAGAATGCCACGTTACTGCACCTTGCAGAAAATTTTATATGAATCTGAACTTTTGCACCGTCTAACAATTTTTTTTTATACCACTACCTGTTTCTATCTTGTTCATTTTCTGCAAATCAGCAATATTCTGGAATTCCTCCGAGTTCTGCTGCAACGCAAGCCTCTTTGGTCTCGGCAGCCATTTGCACTTATATTTCTTTTATCTCTCCTTTTTTCTCCTGTAGCTCATTTTCTATCTTCCCCCCTCTCACCAAGGGTATCTCAAATGCAGTGCAATCACCAGTACTGTGGCGTGACATTGTCATTAGGCATCCACTACTCTTTCGCTCTGTCGCTGCCGTTCCCTCTCTCGCTCTCTTTCTTTCTCTCGCTCTCTTTCGTCCTCTCACTCTCTTTCGTCCTCTCGCTCTCTTTCGTTCTCTCCCTGCCTCTTTTTCTGTCTTTCTTTCGCAGTCTCTGTTCTTCACGGTCTTCTAACTGCTATTCTTTCTCTCTTTCTTCATCTCTGCTGCCGTCGCCAATCATAAATGTCTTGGAGCTGTCTTCTTGCTGCTTATGAGTGGGAATACGAGTGGTGATGAGTTGCTCGCAATCAGATTCTCTCTCCCTCTCTCTCTCCCTCTCTCTCCCTCCCTCCCTCCCTCTCTCTCTCTCTCTCTCTCTCTCTGTCTATCTCTCTCCTTCTCTGTCTCTGTCTCCATCCCTCTCTCTTTCTCCTATCTTATCAGTGTGGCAGAGAAGTCGATCCATAGGAAGTCGCAACTTTGATGTGTCTGCCATGCCTTCTGCACAGTTTACGGGGAATGGATAAGGCTAATGAATGGAGACATTCCTTATCTCCTTTCGATGACTGCTCTTTCACCTTTACTCTCTCTTTCCATTCTTCTGGCAGGGGGGACAAAGGGAAGTCTACATATAACTTGCTCTGTTTCTCAGGGATTGACGATTAATGTGACGAGCTGCCAGTAAGATACTGACAACTCTTGGTCGGGACTGCGCAGATAGCGTGTAGGATGTACAGATATACGACTGTAACAAGAGTGATAGATGGGGGATTATGGCCAGGAAGGCATCTGGTCTTGCTCTTCCTTCTTTCCATATTGTGGGGTCTATTTTTATGGCGAGACCAGAGGGAAAAAGAAGAGGAGCGAAATGTGAAAAGAAGGAGAGGTTTACAGGATGGCTTGTGACTCGTATTACTCTCTCTTGTGAATGAGAAACTGGAGATTACCTTGCATATTTCGCTTTCATTATTAGTTTGAGTTAAAGGATATAATCTTTTTTTATGACTCGCTCTGCGGTGCTGCACCATTTTGGTGCGAGGGCCTGTTGGTTCAGCGTGAGGGAAAAGCTTTGCAAAACTATTATGTTTTTGCAATTTGGACGTTGAATCTGTGCCTCTTTGCAGATCAGCTTGTACCGGGAAAGAGAGGAAGCTAGAAAGAGAGATAGAGAGAGAGAGAGGGAGAGAGATAGAGAGAGAAATGGACAAGTGAGAAGCAGGGATTGAAGATTGGGGAAGGAGATCTTTAGAGTTGTAGATGAGAGAGACGGATACCAACATTACCGTT
Source organism: Allodiplogaster sudhausi (assembly GCA_945643635.1). Lineage (NCBI taxonomy): Eukaryota > Metazoa > Nematoda > Chromadorea > Rhabditida > Diplogasteridae > Allodiplogaster > Allodiplogaster sudhausi. The sequence goes on along the minus strand of CALZFC010000031.1, from coordinate 124,452 downwards.
GAACATAGTTTATTTGGATGCGATTGGCGAAGTGGTCGAGATTTGGAGGGGAAGAGATTGGACGGGAAAGAGAGCAATGAGAGAGTGGTGCTCTGGCTGGCCGTGCCAGCGCAGTATGTTAAGAAAAACGATGGTACTGGCAGGGAAAGGGTGGAGATCAGTGAGAGGGAATGAGAGAGGACACTTAGGCTGCATTTTTTGCTTCTTCTTTCCTCCCCTCACTCTGCCTGTTGTCTATTTTCTTCTTTAGTTAACTACTTCTTTTCCGGCATTTCCTCTCCTCTGTGCCATCTTCGAATTGTGTTTACCTTGTATTGGGAATTCGAGAGGGAGGAGAAAGTCGCGGAGCGGCGTCGCCTCTCGTGTTAAGATGTTCATCAAGGTTAGGGAGGCATTGAAAGGCTGGCAAGGACAACTGAGAAGGCGTATCCTTTTTTGTGCTCTAACTTAGATTTACTTTTCTCTCTCCCGCTCTCTTGTTTCTCTCCCTTCCTCATTCTCTACATCTGCCTGCAGTTTCCTCATCTTTGATCTCCATCCCTGTCCGGATTAAGGTTCCTTGCGCGTTTGGCTTTGCATTTATTGCGTTCCCCGACGATGTTCTCACTTCATGGATTGGGTTTTTTTTTAAGGAATGCATCATGCCTTATTGGCAGCATACTTTCTGCAATACTCAACAGTTTTGCTCACTGTCGGAGAAGCAGCCCTACCCATTCCTTTATCTGTTCTCGCTCACTTTCCCCCCGAATATATTCGACTGGAACATATATTCGGTAGAATAAAAGGTCTTGAAATAATAATAAAATGGCAGAAATAAATGAGCTTGAGATAGAGAACTGGAGAGAGCGGTCTGGAATCTCTCTGCCGAGCAGTAAGTCTATCTTGTTTCCTCTTCTCTCACACTTCCTCCAAAGATCGAAGATGAGGATGGATGAGGAAAGCAGACAACGCTGTGGAGACAGTCTAAACCAGAACAAATGAGGGCAAGAGAGAGAGAGAGAGAGAGAGAGAGAGAGAGATGGATACGGCGGTGGTGGAGAGTGCAGAGAGAGAGAGAGCGATGTCTGACAATAAGCTGTTTGCCTTGGCCACGCTGTGCAAGTTCAGAACTTTTGAGTTTCACAGATCTCAGCCAATCCAAAAGTTGCCATTTGTTCTGCGAGATAATTTATCTGATTAAGTTGGCGGTTGTCACTTACACAGCAAAGAAACGATTGAAGGAACGGAAGCAAAGTGAAGGATGAGTAAGGCGATTCATAAGATTCATCATCTGATTTATAGAGAAAAAAGACAAGAAAGCGAGAGAGAGAGGTGAAGGATGGCAAAAAGTGGAAGAATGCTGGAGAAGATAGAAAGCGAAGGATGGTTGAATGAGAGAGATGTTCTGAGTGATAGTGAACGGCTTGCCTTTGGCTCTAGTCGGTGGAGCAGACAGTTGTCCCCTCACACTCATTCTTCCGTCAACCTTATCTTGCACTTTCGCACTTGCAAACTAAGAGACCAGGAGTCAGATAAAGAGAGAAAGAAGGAGATGCCTGAGAAAGAGAGACGGCATGGTGAGGTCTAGGACTTCATCCATCCTAATTTATTGTATCAAGTCGAATGGGGTACTCCTCTCCACGGCCAGAAGCCCCAAATTTCTTGCCATTGAGTGTGGAAGCCCGTTTCAACTCGAGCCTCTCTCTCTCTCTCTCTCTCTCTCTCTCCTCTCTTTCTCTCTTTTTCTTTCTCTCTTCTTCTCTCGTACTTCCGATGGCCTTCTCTGTTCTATTCCACACTTCGTAGCTGGTGTCGCATTACGATTACACCGCTGATCAGAAGGGGACAATCACTGCCTCGTTCCCTCTGCAGCTGCCTGGTAGCTATTTCTGTCATTTCACATTGTTCTTTATCTGCGATCTGTTCCACTGCTCTTGTCTGTCTCTTCCATAACTCCTCTCTATCTCTACTCTCCATTTCCTGTGCATCTCTTGCATATATGAAACGAAAGCCGATTTGTCATTGTTTCTATTTCTGAAGTGGGAAGAATGCTAAGGCAGTGCTCAAATGGAAGATGAAATTATGCAAAGCCGTAATATGGTTGCACGTACAGAAGAGAAGTGAGCAAAGAATGTAGAGAGAAGAGAAGAGAACAGGGCACTCGCTTGGCTTGACCTTCTGATGATTTCTCCGTTGTTGTGAAGAGGGAAGACACCACCACACTAATTCTTGTTTCTTTGAAATTGGCATGAAAATAAGAGGTCAAGTCCCTGCTCCTTTTACTGTTTCACAAAGCTTCATTCCATAACCTACTAGGCTACATGTCCGAGACAGCACTTGTTGTGGAAAGAGACTATCTCTTCCTCACTTCTCTCTCTCTCTCTCTCTCTCTCTCTGTCTGTCTCTCTGTTTCTCTCTCTCTTTCTCTCTCTCTCTCTCTGTCTGTCTCTCTGTTTCTCTCTCTCTCTCTCTGTCTCTCTGTTTCTCTCTCTCTCTCTCTCTCTCTCTGTTTCTTCTTTCTCATTCGGCTGATTTCTGCTTCTCAAACTTACTCAACATGCACAAGGAGACAAAGCCAGTAAAATGGCGCGCTTTTCAAGATGTTGTGACAGAAGAGTGCGGGAAAGCAGCGTGGAACTCGTGCGAGTCTTTGTCAGGGGAGAGAAAGACAGACAGAGAGAGAGAGAGAGAGAGCGAGCGAGAGAAAGAAAAAGGCTAGAGAGGCCGAGAGAAAGTAACTGACGTCTTCTTTGATGGCATCTTTCAGGCTCTCACCTTCTCTTTGTTCTCTAAAAAGTCGGAATGGTGGTCAGATGGGAGAGAGAGAGAGAGAGAGAGAGAGAAGGTTGGAAAGCGAATTTGTATCTCGTGAGAGAAAGCGGGGCCAAATGAGGCAGAAGGCTATGATGGCCATTTAGTTACCTTGCATAACGACAGCTGGCGCAGATTGAGATAACGGAATGTTGATATCTCTGACCCAAGCAAAAAGCGAAATAATAAACTTGCAGATGTACCGTACTGGCTGAAGACGCTGAGACTCCACAAGTACACTACCATGATGGGGGAGATGAGTTACGAGGAGATGATGGAGTTGGATGAGGAGAAGCTAGAGAGGAGGGCAATCACGAAGGGGGCACGGAGGAAGATCCTCCAGAGCATTGGCAAGCTCAAGCAGAGACCCGTCAATGTGCGCAGGCTTGAAATGGTCAGTCAGACTACCAAGAGATTGATCATGGGGAGATCCAATCTTTCAAGATAGAAAACTTTCTGAATTGGATGAGTACGAAAGAAAACTGCGAACAAAGATGAGTACAACTTATTTGAAGAACTTCGACGCCCCCGACGCGTGTCTCCGCTGTGCCATCGTTGAATTGAGACAACTCGTGGCCACCCCCATTCTACCATATACCCCAAAGCGTGGCGAGACCGTCGACCACGTGGATGGCAATGTACCTGCTGAATGCATCCCAGACGAGGTTTGTAGGGATGGAATCTAGCGTTGAAGTGATCTGCTACAGTATGTGAATGTAATCTGCTTGAGAATCTGCCCGCCCTGATGATGCGCCTTCTCTTCCGTGTCTACTCGACTGGAGTATGCGGAGAAGTCTTGCACGAGCAAGTCAAGCCTGAGCTTCTTCTCATGTACTTCACCGTCTGTGACAGGATGCTAATGAATGAGGTTAGTCGATGCATGAGAGACAGAGAAAGAGAGAGAGAGAGAGAGAAGAGGCAGAGAAAGAGAGAGAAGAGTGGAGTCGACCAGAAGTGAGAGAGGGAGGGAGAAGAGACAGAGAAAGAGAGAGAAGATTGGAGACGACTAGATGTTATGATTGCGATAAGGTAGAGATGCTTTGCAGGCTTTCACCTCCTCCCAGAAGCGTCGCATTGTGCAGTGGAGAAGAGCGGCCCGCCGCTTTGCCTCTCCAGCCGATCTCCGTCGAGTTGTCCTCCCCCATCCTCTTCCTCCACGCTGCGAAGCATGTGCTCCCGTCTCCTCTTACTACTTTGTCAGTTCTCTCTCTCTCTCTTTCTCTCTCTCTCTCTCTCATAATTCCAAAAGCTTCTGAATACAGAATGACAACATGGAAGCGATACTTCGAGTGCAGAACCTGCAGCGATTGGTGAAGCAGTATGTCGTGAGTTTGATCTTCTTGTCAATTCTCTTCTTTCTTTCTACTGTATTCTCTCCTTGTCTTTCTTTCAGAGCTCTGATAATTCATTCTGGCAGCAGCCGAATCCAATGACTTCTGGTCTTCAACGAACGCAGCCATCTTGTGACCGAACACATAACAACTACCAGGTTTGCAAGCGAGCGTGCTCTTTTATTGCATTCTAGACTGTTGCTCTTTCTCTTCCGCTTCTCCCTCATCCCTCTCACTCTCTGCAGGTACCGCAGATGTATTCGTCGTACGCATCTCGCCCGTCTCCTCTGGCGAAGAAGTTGTATCCCCGCGGTGGCCCAGTTTCTGCCCCTCCTCCCTCCCTCGCAGCCTACTACGGTTTCCCGCCGTCGGCAGTCCCCCAGCAGCCCCTGTGTCCGTCCGTCTCGTACTCTACGCGGAATGCTCCGGAAGCGGCAGCCCCTAAGTCGCGGCTGCCTCCGGTGGCTCCCGTGGCGTGGAACTGGACTACTGCATACTCTTCTACTGACGTCCTCGAGCTGACAAAGCCTCTTGACATGGAGGGACTTGGACTATCGGTATCTTCTTTCCAAGTCATTTACGCTCAAAAATTATATGCGAGAGTTTAACTTAAAAAGAAATGGTTTACAGAGTGCGTCGAGTGAATGGAAAGCACCCAGTCAGCCAGCACCCACGCCTTTCACGCCAACCGAGCGTTCGTTTTTATTTATTTCTCCCCCATCGATTTCATCTTCATGAAAAATGCTAATTGTATTGAGATTCGTTTCAGACTCGGAGTCGACTTCGGGCTATTCCTCGAGTTCAGAGAGGGGCTCAGGCGCAGGCTCTCCTCGCTGCCTGTCCGGAAGTGCTCCCTCCGAGACCCCTTCCAGTCCCCCTTCCGGCCTCTCTTCTGCTCCTGCCATCTCCTCCTTCGACTCAGACCTGACCGTCTTCGACTTCTGCCACAGCAGCCGTCTCGACGGCGGCGACTGCGGCCTCGCCAGTTTCTGCCGTAACATCGTCGCTGAAATGCGTGCCGAGAGTGCCTGAGATGCTTCTTGCTAGGCTCCTCCCTCCCCTACCGTATCCGCTCTCTCCCTGAATCAGGGAACCGATTCCGTCCATTCTTGTTGCATTCTGTCCTACCGTCCACACTCCTTCTCGCCTCTTCACTCCGACTCCCACGTGCTCTTTCATTCATCTCTTATCTCTGTGGAAGTGATCAATCTCTTTCTTCTTCAGTTCTCACTGATCTTTGCTCTCCCTTTCTTCGTTTCTCATTGTTAGACATGAACTGCCTGGAAAGCAGTAATCAACCAATTCTTCAACAACGCTGCAGTGTGTAGATAGCCCCATAGACAACTAACCAGCTTCGTTCTTCCCATTTTATCAACTCATAACTTTCTATCCCCATCTTCTCTCTCCCTCCCTCTCATTTCCACCCCTTTTCTCTTGAACACGCCTGAAATTGCTCATTGAACTGGCTGAGCCTTCCTTGGAATGAGTGGCCCTCTGAAATGCCGCAGGGTCCTCCATGGTTTTCTTCTTTCTTATAGCCCTGTCCTTTCCTCTGCAATCATTGCTCACAATCCTAGCTTCAATATATTTTGCTGTGTGTTTTCTTTGAATCTGCTCCATCTCTCCTTCTCTGTCCTCTCTTCCACTGACGCTCTGTCTGTCTGTCTCTGTCTCTCTCTGTCTCTCTCTATCTCTATCTCTCTCGCTCTCTCTCTTTCTTCCTCTCTCTATCTATCTCGTTCCCTTCTCTCTCTCTCTCTCTCTCTCTCTCTCTCTCTCTCTCTCTCTCAGCATTACACTTTCAAACGTCCTGTTTTGTCATCCTTAGTCCCTTCTTTGTTAAATTTTTTTTATATTGTTGGCCTGCGTTGATTTTGTCTGTTGGACTTTAAGATATTGCCTAATCTCTTTTATTACTGTTAGCAGCTATGCATTCTATTATGCATACGCACACGCTTATTCAAATATCTTTAGTTTGTTTTGATGGGCGAAGAAGCTTCCCTTTCTAACCCTCCCTTCTGCAAAGGTTCTTTGTTGTCTTCTTCACCTTTCCCTCTCGACCACATCTCAAGAAGAGTTCCTGCAGACGCTGCAATCTGTTCATAGTGTAGAAATAGCAGATAAGAGAGAGCTGCGCTCTCTTCTCCCTCCTCACTAATCCACTCCATCCAAATAGTCAAGATTTTCACATTCTAGATGAGCAGATCGTTCTTTTCTGCTTGTTCTTCCTTCTCGTTCCGTCTATGACATTCTCTTCTCAATTGCATGAGTAGTGCTAGTTCTCAATTGATATCGCTCTCATCAGAATCTGTTATCTCTAAGCTGGAAAGATGATATCAAATTGCATGCTATGACTCTGTTACTATTGAATGCTTTGCTTGATTTAGCCTGCTTTGAATACTCTTTGTTAGAATGACTTCTCTCTGTAACTCTCATCCAATCGGTAGTACCATGCGAGCATGACAAGGCTCACATCCATTCTGTTCATTCTTTTCCCGTTTACTCTGTGAATCACTGCTGTTAATGACAACGTCCCTTGTATGCCTAGAATAGTAAATTTCGTTGATAGTGTCAGAATTGACAATTGTGAGAGTGACTTGGACATTGTCCACTTCGATAGCCTGTTCACTTTTGTGTGTTGGATTGCTTTGTCCAGCGAAGAGAGACGATTACTTGCTGCTTCTCCTCCCTTCTCAGCCATTTCATCTAGCATTCTTTGCTATCATCAAGCTCACTTTTAGGATTTTGTTTTAGCGAAATGAAAATGGTCGCCAGAAGGGAGAGAAAAAGCTGTTCTCTTCGCTGTTGTTGAATCATTTCCTCTGTTGACTCAGTCTGCTGTGGCCTTCTCTCCGTTCTTCTCCATTCTTTTAGTGAATAAATGATGTTGAGGTGCAAAGATTTGACTCCTTCACACAAAATGAGAGCGAACGACGATGAGGAAAGGCTGAGGACAGCGAGATAAGGGATCGGAGACATAGGGTCGATGGTAGTTTGGCGGGAATCGGCTTTTTCGGTTTTAGAATGGCAAGTAGACTCGGGGAGGGGAGATTTTTCATCTATAAGAAAAGCGACAAGTGAAGGACATTCACACCCTCAGAACGTTCTACCGGTTTTTATCTTGTATCCCATGACTGGCAAGACGGAAAGGAGAAAAGATGGTTGTGCCCTGCTCCCATGGAAATTAATCTTCCACATTTATGGAAATCGATGGATGTAGAGCAAACCATAACTGGGAATGGAATGAAATCTAAGCTGGCTCTCCAAGCAAATTGATCGTCTCGACATGAGAGAATAGAGATTCCTACATGAAGTAGTTGAAATGAGAGCAAGAGAGGGCGCACATTCTAAAAAGAGTTGGAGAAGAGTGGAGAAATTGAGAATGAAAGATGAAAAGAGAAAGTCACCTCAACATCTCATCAGCATTTTACTCTTAGCCTACGAGTTTGTTGTTTGATGTTCTTTTTCGTAAAGATTTTGAAGATTTTTGAGCAAGTGATTGATGTTTGTTAGATCAGTGATCGCATGGGGAAGTCGGCTGCTTCGCCGCCATCTGCAATGACAAACTCATTTTCCCTCCTCTCTGCTTCTCTGCTCGCTCTCTGCTTCGCAATCACTCTCTACAACTCTCGACAGCTAAACGACTTCACTCTACAATTACAGTTATTTTTTTAATCTTCAATCGATGGAAATATTAAAAATCGAATAATTGTTGATGGTATCAGAGCTCTGAAGGAAGAATTGTGGAATAACAAGAGTTTCGAACCAGCAGAGCAGAAAGTTGCGAAGGAAGAGAGCAGCCGGGAGCTCCGTGTCGCCTTCCTTGATGGACATGGACAGAATGTAAGCGGCTTCCTTCTGAAACTGTTTTTTAAATGATTCTCAGAATACTTTTCAGCCGGAGCAAACGTACATGAAGCATATTTTCGAAGCATTTCGAAACTTCGGATATGAGGTGAGAGAGGGATTTTATATCTCTGAAATAAATACATCCATACAGATAAATGAATACACAGATGTTGCGTTATAAACAAAAGCAAGTAGTAATAAAGTCTGCGAAAGGTGATAAGAAGAGACTCCTCCTCGCGAGATTGGGACGTCCTCTGGACACACGAGTTTCCCTTTTCTCAATCATCTCCTTACCGGGCAATGATCGAAGGAGCATCGTGGCCTCAGATGGTCAATCACATCCCCGGCTCTGGCTACTACTCGAGCAAGGCTCGTTCTTCTCTCACTTACTCTCGGACAAGCAACAGTTGAAGGTGGAACTGGCGAGGGCGGAACTCTCCACTGGGATGCCATTGGCATTTCGACTGCCGAGTGAAGCGGAGGCACTGAAGGCATATGCACACAAGCATCCCGATGTCTTGTGGGTGCAGAAGGACAACGGACACAGGCAAGCGAACCTTCTTCGCCACTGCTACGTAGACGTATCCACATTTTAGTTAATGTACTTTTATAGCTTTATAAATACTTATATACTTATGTTGGTGTAAATATGTATGTACATACATATCTATGTACAAATGCATGTTCAGGAATATTTACATCAAGAAAATCGAGGACATTGATGTGAAACAGGAAAAGTCGTTTGTCCAGAAGTTCATTGACAATCCGCTCCTCATTGACAACAGGTTATTTTAGCCAATTCCAAGATTAAATATTTGTTAGGCATTAAATATGCATTAAACTCAACCGTGATCTTTTTCAATTTTCCTGTTCATTGTAGTCGCATCTCTCTAAAACACATGCCCGTTCTCAGGCAAAAAGGCGCGAATTCAATATTGCGTTTTTGGCTCCTTTAAGGAAGTTCGATATCGGAATTTACACGGTTGTGACATCAGTCGATCCCATTCGAGTCTACACTTTCTCTGCTGACACCATCATAAGGTACGAAAGCGAGAAAGGGAAAATTGATTGCGAAAATACATACATATGTATGTATGTATGTATGTATGTATCTGTACATGTACATATAGCAAGAATTGTGTGCAAAAGTTTACTGGAAATAACTTTTTTAAACAGATTTTGTCCTAAAGACTACCATCCTTTTAACGCTGATGATGTTGACAAATACGTGGTTGGAGATGATTACACTCCAATTTGGGAGGTCTGTCCTAGTTCCTCCACCATGGCTATCTTCTCCTATCTGTTTGTGCAGATTCCCTCGCTTAAACGACTCTACAACAATCATCGCTTTTCTTTCCGCGACACCCTCGACGAGTTCCTTCGGTCTAAGCAAAAAGATCCAAAGACAATTTGGCAGCAGATTCAGCGATAATTGCCGAGGTTCATGTTAATCAAATCTGCGCAATGGTAAATATTGAAAAAAAGATGATATATTGTAGAAGGAAAATGATAAGAAGTATGTTATTTTGGAAATATTTACCCTCATGAGCAGAGAGGTATAAAGAATGAGTATTCTACAGGTATTCCAATCACAACAGCAGAAGATGATCTCCGCCCGCCCTCCCTCTGATATGGATCCCAAATTCTTTGAACTCAGCCGGTTTGATTTCATTGTCGACGAATCCCTCAATGTCTTCCTCATGGAGGTGATCTCTTCTTCGGATAAGAGAAATGGAAATGATACGAGAATCTTGACAGGCGAACATGTCTCCAAATCTATCGTCCGGTCACTTCCAACAGAATCAACTTCTCTACGAACAAGTTTCTTCTTTCAAAAATTTCAGCTGGCCCTATCGCACTGTGCTCATTACAACTCTTGCTGTCAAGAGAATGAAAGTATCAAGCCTTGCAGGTTCTAATGAGCGTGTTTTCCCTGGTTGGCATTGCAAATTCACTTTCAAAGTCAGCAGAGTGGCAATTCAGGTCAGCTCACTAACATAATATACAAATATATTCAATTTAAGCATACACTTAAAATGTGCAGAGACCACAGTTGAATATTGCTTGAGGCAACGCCCTCGCTCCTCTTTCCCGCCGGCATCTGAACGCGATCTCAGAGTTCCTCTCCCCTTCTGCCGGCAAGGAGGAGAATGCGAGGCAGGCTGCTCTGCCAGAGAGGTTTCTCCCTCTCTCCCTCTCTCTCTGTCTCTTATTCATAAGATGACAGGAGTGTGCTCTCTGCGGAGAGTGCCTCGCACTGGACGAGTCGCTTTCCGATGTCCTCGGTGAACTCGTCAGAGAGCATCTAAGCAGAAGAAGTATGAAGAGAGTTGCACTCTTCGACAACGAAACCTTTAAGGTGGGCAACGAGTGCATGCAATCTTTAAATTGTAAAAGCTTGAAACTGCACTAACTTGCTCTGACATACCTTTTCGACTTTCTCCTTAGCCCTTTTCTTCTTAAGCCCCTGACTCGTCTCGATCGTCTGCAGAAGATTTGGCTGACTGCCAAGTGCGAATCCGATGCCTCCTGGTGCTAATTTATACGGAGATAAGCTCTAATCCTTCATCCGTCAATATTTCTATCGTTTTTCACGGACAGGTTTCTCTAGCACTCTGAGATAAAGACTTGAATTCTCATCACGTGATCAAATACAGCAAAGTGCAAATGAAGAACTTGCACGTGAAATATTCAATCTATGCAAAAATCAGATGGAATATGGAAGCAGAGATTCCATGCTAATTTGAATTGAATGGGAAAGACAAGAAGAGGGATGCCGAGTCATCATTACTTATCGGTGCTTTCTTCGTGAGTGGTTGTTTCACTCATCGGCTCTTCTTACTCTCGAGACTCGCGAGGATGCGTTTGCCTTGCCAGAAGAAGAAGAAACTCAAGCAAGGCGCGAATCTTGAGGAGCTCAAGAAGGAGATCGACATTGTTAGTCATCACGCATTTATCCTCCAGAAAAATTGCACACATACGTTTCATTTGTTATTAATTTTCTAGTGTAATTTTTTATAATAAAAAAAGAAAGGCCACCTCTTAGGATGTGCACAAGATTAGTCTGGAAGAGCTGCTGAGCCGTCTGGGAACGGAAACGGAGAAGGGACTCTCCACTTCGGAAGCAGAGTTCAGACTGGAGAGCAATGGCCCGAACCAGCTCACCCCTCCCAACAAAAAGAGCAAACTCGCCATCCTCGCCAAGAATCTCTTCGGTACTCGTCCCGTTTGGCTAGGTGGACAGTGCGATCCTTGCTTCCTCTTCAGGCGGTTTCAACATGCTTCTCTGGGCCGCAGCTATCACTTCCTTCATCGGATACGCAATCGAACGCATCAAGTTTGAAGAAGAAGCCAAGCTGGACAATGTTCCTTCGACTTCTCTTTTCTCTCTTTACTCGTCCTACACTATCTTCCTCTTCTCCTGCACATTCCACTCCTTGTCTCACTCTCTTCATCTCTCTTCTCCCTCTACCTCCCCTCTCACTCTTTCTCTCCTCTGCAGATCTTCATGGGTTGTGTTCTGGTGTTCGTGGTGACAGTGACAGGCTTCTTCTCTTACTACCAAGACCGGAAGAGTGCCGTAATCATGGATTCCTTCGCCAATCTCATTCCTCCCACAGCTCATGTACGCAGTTGTTTCTTTCTAAAATGAAAGAGACCATGACTATTTCAGGTGATCCGCGACGGCGAAGAGATCAACATTCCCGTGTCTCAAGTTGTCGTAGGCGATTTGGTGGCTGTCGCTGGAGGAGACAAGGTCCCGGCAGACATTCGAGTCGTCGAGGCACAGGGCTTCAAGGTCGAGGGCTGTCTTCCTCCTTCTCTCTCTGTCCCTCCCATCTCTCTCTCTCCCTCTTCCCTCCTTCCATCCCTCTCTCTCTCTCTCTCTCTCTTCCCTCCTTCCATCTCTCTCTCTCTCTTACCTCCTTCTATCTCTCTCTCCCTCTCTCTCTCTCTTTTTTTCTCTCTCTCTCTCTCTCTCTGGCTCTCTTTCGCAGGTTGACAACTCTGCCTTGACTGGCGAGTCTGAGCCGCAGTCTCGAAATCCTCAATTCACTCACGAGAACCCGCTGGAGACGAAGAATCTCGCGCTCTTCTCGACGAATGTCATCGAAGGAACCGCCAAGGGAATCGTCGTTCTCACCGGAGATGACACGGTTTCTCTTTGCCTGATCTCTCTTCTCCTCTCTCTTACACTCACTCTCTCTCACTCTCTCCCTCTCACTCTCAGTCTATCTCTGCTTCCTCAGGTAGTCGGTCGCATCGCCGCGTTGACTCAGTCGGTTGCCTCGGGGGCCACTCCCCTCTCCCGTGAAATCGACAACTTTGTGCACATCTCGGCCGGCGTGGCCTTCGTCATCGGCGCCAGTTTCTTCGTTCTCGCCCTCTTCTTCAACTACAGCGTCGTTGAGGTCTCTCTTCCCGTTATTTCTCTCTCTATCTTTCTCTCTTTCACTATCTCTCACTCTTCCTCACTCATTCGCTATCTCCACTTCAGGCTCTCATCTTCTTCATGGGCATGGTCGTGGCCAATGTGCCTGAAGGCATTGTTGCGACTGTTACGGTAAGGAAGCGAGAGGGAACTGAGAGAGGGGAAGAGAGGGCGAGAGAAAGGAATGGACTTCTCTTGAGGCGTGCCTGACACTCACTGCAGTGACGATGCGGAAGAAGCATTGTCTAGTGAAGAAACTGGAAGGAGTGGAGACTCTCGGATCAACTTCGACCATCTGCTCAGACAAGACTGGCACTCTCACACAGAATAAGATGACTGTCACTCATATTTGGTGAGGGGAGGGAGAGAAGAGAGAGAGAGAGAGAGAAGAGAGAGAGAGAGAGAGAGAGAAAGAGAGAGAGAGAGGGGGGAAGAGTTGCAGGGTGGATGGGCAGATCGACACGACGGAAGTGCTGCTGTCGGGAGAGAAGAAGGGAGCGGAGCGGAGGCACCTGCTGGAGGGCAGCTACGAACTCCTCATCAGATGCGCCTCTCTTTGCAGCCGAGCCACTTTCAAGGTTCTTGTAGCTTCCCAGAATTGCTGTTATCGTTATCATTCTTGGAGCCTCACGACGAGAAGGGAGAACCCATCTACACTGGAGACGCTAGCGAGGCAAGAAGTTGTTATCTTCATCTCGATCTCGAGCAGTTCGTATTCCAAAATATGAACTGTCAAGGTTGCCCTTATGAAGTACTGCGAGTTGGTGCACGAGAAGGGAGTTCTCGCCTACCGAGCACTCTCTCCTAAAGTCGTCGAGATTCCATTTAACTCCACCAACAAGTATCAGGTCAGCATTTCCTCTCTCCCTTTCTCCCTCTCTCTCCCCCTCTCTCTCTCTATCTCACTCTTTTCCCTCCAGGTTTCCATCCACCGCACTTCGACTGGCGAGCATCTGCTACAAATGAAGGGCGCTCCAGAGAGGATTCTCTCTCTCTGCACGTCGATCTCCTTCGGAGGGGAGGATAGAGAACTCGACAAGATTGTCAAGGAGGACTTCACGAAGGTGTTGCCTGTTCTCCTAATCTCTTCTAATCATTTTTCCCAGGCCTACGAAGCCCTTGGCGGCTTCGGCGAGCGAGTCTTCGGCTTCGCTGACGCAGTTCTCGACCCTTCCGAGTTTCCTGAGGGCTTCGTCTTTGAGATTGACCCTCCTAACTTCCCACTCAAGAATCTCCGCTTCCTTGGCCTTTTGTCAATGATCGACCCTCCTCGACCCGGAGTTCCTCACTCCGTTCGACTCTGCCAGACTGCGGGGATCAAGGTCGTGATGGTGACAGGAGATCATCCCATCACTGCCTCTGCCATTGCTAAGCAGGTCTCATTCCGTTCGACTCTACATTTCATGGGGTGACATTATTACCTTTGGCAGGTCAACATCTTCGACGATGAAGCTCTCATAACCGAATTGATCAACGACGACCCCAGTGTCAACTCCAATGAAGAGGAAGTTGTCGGTAAAGGAAGGTCAGAGAGGAAAAAAGCTGAGGGGAGAATGAAGGAGTGAGCGGGGGTAGAAATGATAGCGAGGGTTACGGTAGATGAACCTTGCAGACTTCATTCAACTCCTGCGATTGTTGTCCATGGCGAGCAGCTGAAGAAGATGGTTCCTGAAACACTGCAGAACATCGTCAAAGGATATGAACAGGCAGGAGGGAGAGGAAAGACTGTTGTGTCTACAAGAATACATTGCAGATCGTCTTCGCGCGTACTTCTCCGACTCAGAAGCTGCAGATCGTGGAAGCCTTCCAGAAGTCGGGGGAGATCGTCGCAGTCACTGGAGACGGAGTCAACGATGCTCCCGCTTTGCGCAAGGCAGACATTGGTTCGCTTCTCTTTCTCATTTCTGTTCTGTTCATTCTCTCTTCTTCTAGGAGTTGCCATGGGAATCGCTGGCACGGATGTTTCTAAGCAAGCAGCAGATATGATTCTTCTCAATGACAACTTTGCATCCATCGTAACAGGAGTGGAGGAAGGGAGAATCATCTTCGACAACCTCAAGAAGTCCATCTCCTATGTCCTCACTTCCAACGTGCCCGGTCGGGAGAGAGAAAGGGATGGGAAGAGACAGAATTGAAGAGAGCGAAGGAGAGAGAAAAGAGAGGAGAGAGTTGACAGTCTGTGTTGACAGAGATCTTGCCCTTCATGACGTACGTTATCTTCGGCATTCCTCTTCCTATGAGCATCCTTGCCATTCTCATGATCGACCTCGGTACAGATCTCGTTAGTCTCTCTCTTCCTGTCTCCCGCTCTCTCTCTCTCTCTCTCTCTCTCTCTCTCTCTCTCTCCTTCAGTGGCCAGCGATCTCTCTTGCGTATGAGCCGGCCGAGTCCGACATCATGAGCCGCCCTCCTCGTTCTGCCAAGACGGACCGACTCGTCAACCATCGGTTTCTTTCTGCAATCACTGCTGGATCATTTGACGAGATATTTACGATGCAGATTGATCATCTTCTCGTATCTCATGATCGGGTGCATTCAGGCGTGCGCCGGCTTCACTACCTACTTTGGTCTGCTGCATTTCTTTCTTTCTCTTCCTCGTCTCTCTCCTCTCTTGTCTCTTTTTCTCTCTCGTCTTTCTCCTCTCTTGTCTAATTTTCTCTCTCGTCTCTCTCTCTCTTGTCTAATTTTCTCTCTCGTCTCTCCTCTCTCGTCGCTCTTAGTTGATCTATAAGGGTGTTATCTTTTGAGTGAACATGGCCATGCACGGATGGCTGCCGCCTCGGCTCATGGGCATCCGCACGGACTGGGACAGCGAGGGCGTCGAGGACCTCGAGGACAGTTACGGCCAGCAGTGGGTCAGTCGGGCTGTTTCCGGTGGGGATACGGTAGCAGGGATAGGAAACGTCGTCCCCTGCAGTCGTTCGCCTCTCGCAAGGAACTGGAGAAGTGCTGCCACGGCCTGTTCTTCTTCACGATCGTCGTTGTCCAGTGGGCAGATGCCTTGATCGCTAAGACTCGCAAGAACTCTGTCATGGTACAGGGAATGGGGTTGGCTCTCATCTTTCACATCTCTCTTTCTTTGCTCTCTCTCATCTCTCTCTTCCTCTTTCGCGCTCTGTCTCATATTCTCTTTCTTCACTCTTATATCTCTCTTGTTTCTCTCTCTCTAACATTTCTCTCGTTCTTTTCTTTCTTATCTGTCCCTCTCACCCTCTTTCTCTTCCTTTTACAGTAACCAAGTGCTGAATACTTCGCTGCTCTTCTCTACGTTCCTCGTCCTCCTCCTCATGAACACGCCCTTCATCAACCAGCTTCTCAGCATTCATCGCGTTCAGTCCGTGCCCTCCTTCCTCTTCTTCCTTCTCTCTTTCCTGTATTTCAGTCTGGAAGTGGGAATGCTGGCAATTCCGTTCGGTCTTCTGATCCTGACGTACGACGAAGTCCGTTGTTACTTCATCCGCCGCTACCCGACTGGCTGGGTCTACCGAGACACTTATTACTGAAGCCTCTCTCTTCCTCTGCCTCTCTGCCTTCCGTGACTGGCCACTCCTGCCCTCCTGACTCCTTCACTTTTCTCCCCCTGACATAAAAGAATTTTGTCGTAACTTCATTTCATCAATTGGCTCGATCTCTTGAAATGAAAGGAAATTAGAGCACATGTTTTCCATGGACGAGTGGCAAACAAATGCATGAGGAATTGCTCCGGCTGAGATGCGTGATCTTCCGAAGGAATTCTTTCTTCAAGCATCCTAGCATATCGGACATAGTACAGTACTTTCTAAGCATCTAGAGAACACCGAGAGATTATGTAGAGAAGCGAGATGAAAGTTTAAAAAAAATGTTTAGCAGTTCTCTCCGTACTATTGCTGGGAGGTCTACTAGGTATGAAAAGAAAAGTTGCAAACGCTTTTAACTGCACAAATTAAATTTCTACCCTGGACTAAAAATGTCAGTGTTGAATGATTGAGTTGTGCCTCTGTTCGGTTTGGAGGAGAAATGTGACAGTCAACAGAGGAGAGGAATGTGCTGGAGTTCCCAAGGATTTTCATTTTGATGAGGATGACAGAAGCAGAGAAAAAGAGGGTTTTTAAGAGAGGGAGAAGAAGAATGTACAACCTTCCCTGACATCAGATGTATTCTCTCTTTTTGACTGAATCCAGTGCTATTTTAAATTACTCGAAATTTCTCATTCCTCTGCATGGCTCTTATTCCATTCCCTCTCAAACTACCGACTTCCATCCCTGTGATCTCTTCTAACTGAGCTCTCTCTCTCTCTCTCTCTCTCTCTTTCTCTATCTCTCACTTTTATCTCTCCCTTCAGCTCTTCCAAAATCCGTCTCTTCTTATGGCAGTCGATTCGTGTACTCTTTTGCAAATGCGGATGCGCCTTCAATGGGTTCTCCAAGCTTAAGCCAGCAGAAAGGGAAAGAGAGGGAGAGAGAAAGAGAAAGAATGAGAGAGCGAAACTGATAGAGAGAGAAGAGAGAGAGAGGGAGAGAGAGAGAGAGAGACTTAGAGGGTGAAGATTGAAATGGGGTAGGAGGGCGTAAGGGGATTGCTGCTGTTGGGAATGAAAGAAAGGAGTAGCCAATGAAGTCAGTTATCCACTCCTTCATTCCTTCCTTTCTCTTTCACTCATTCCCTTCTGGAGAGTGAAATTCCACTCGGGAGGCTTCTCTGGTGAGCGTGTTCTCTTTCTCATCATCTCTCTCCGTAGAAGTCGCGAACTTTGTATAGCTCTTTGGAGGCCAGTAGCGGCCGCGTGTTTAGAGAGTGAGAGAGCGCAAGAAAGAGGGAGGGTGATGGAGAGGACGAGAGAAAGAGGGGAGAGATAAAGGGAGAGAAAAAGATAGATAGAGAGGGAGAAAGAGAGATAGAGAGAGAAAGGGGGAGATGCTAACTGAATTGGCCGCCCGAGGGGCAGTTTGTTGTCACTTTGCCTGTTGTTGTCGTGATCTTGCGGATCCCTCCTAGGGCATGCGGAGTGGACCTTCCAGGAGAGGAAGCTCGGGCAGGACAATTGACGTCATCGAAGAGGAATGAGACTGGTATTTGAGAGAGTTTCGCTACTCTCACCCTCTCTGCTCGTTTTCTCTCTCTTCTCCCTTCTCTTCTTGCACTCTTTTCTCCACCAGAGTGTTGCGGACGCCCTCTCTTGCTTTGATTGCCATTTCACGAACGGAATAACTTCTCCGTAAGTTCATTTTCATGTCCGATCATATCTTATTTTGTATTGGAAAAGAAAAAAAGCTGGCGAATGCAGTTGCTCGAAGCGATGCGAAGGTGACTTCTGCGTGGTGTGGAGGTGGTCAGAGGAGGCGCAGCCGGAAGGCAGCCAGCAACGACGTCCTGCTCAGCTCAGACAGGTCATCTTTACACTCTTCGCTTAACAAGAAATTTTTGTGCTGGGTTAGAAGTGGCCATTCAATTCGCGTGACTGCCAGACGCGAGACTGAAAGGGAAGACACATCACACGCAGAGTCCCTGAGGGACTACGTCGTTTATTTCCATGCTCAGTCACAAAACAGTCAAATTTCTCAAAAAAAATTCTTTGAAAACCACATGACAATTCATCCTTTTCTTTTGCTTATCGTTCAGATTGTGAGAATGAGTGTTTTGAGGGCTGCGTCAGCGGAGTGAAGAACCTCCGAATTGGATGCCGCACCAATCAGGCCGGAGCCACTCTCTGCATCTGCAAGTACAGCCTTTACCATCTCTTCACTTCCTCTTCTCTCTCTCTCTCACTCTCTCACTCTCTCACCCTAACTATCTCTCGCGTGTTCTGTTGAGTGAATTGTCTGAATGCAACTCTGCGTACCGATCGGAGAGTACTTCTCCAGTTCTGCCTCAAGTTCGTCTGCCCTTTGTCCAGTGTTCTTCCGCTTCTTTTCCCCCAGGCCAAAACTTCCCCATCCTCTCCACAACAGGTTGCGCATTCTCACACTCCGTTGCAGACTTTTTTTTATACGACTCTGACAAAAATGACATATGTTCTCAGATATGAACATACACTATGCTGTCAGAAAATGCATGTCCAAGATGTACTTGTCAAACTTGTCAATCTTTCAATGCAGATACTACTACTCTCTCTCTCTCTCTCTTAAGATAGAAGAAATGTGCAAGTGGAAGCATCAAACAACCGAAGTCTATCAATTGGACGAGAAGAGAAGCGATTGAATGAAGAAGAGAAAGACCTACTTTCCATCGAGAGGCAGGGCAGTCGCTGCCTGGCAAACTATTGTTTCTATAGCGGCAACGAGGGAGTTGCTGAGGAAGGACAACGGAGACCGCCTATCAGTTATTTTTTAATTCATGCTTTTCTTATTTTGACAACTTTACTTCCGTATTTTTTGTTAATCGAACTCATAGACTGTTCTTCTATTCTTAAGAATTGCATTCTGCAAACAGGTGATCTCGACGTGTCGTCTTCATTCTGTTCTCCTCTTCCACAGTATGATTTCGATATTCGGTTGTGGGAGAGCAACGGCGCCCTTCTCCGAGGCCTCGAATCCAACTTTTGCTACCGTATACGGAATATCAAAAATCTCGCTGAAACCACATGCATTTGTTCCTCGGTCAAATTTATATTTCACATGACTACATTTAATATTTCAAGTAAACATTCGGAGTAATGGTATATGTCTTGAGCATGACTGCAACGGAAATCCGTCGAATCTGGCAGTGAGGGACGGCCCCCTCCAGTGTTACTTGCTAGCCTCTGCATCGAAGTGAGTGGAATCATGAGTGGGGAGGGCTCATGGAATTATGTTCAGGGCGGAGGAAGTGGATGGTTACTCTCTCTGTTACGGTTACTTCTGCTTCATTCGTCGCAGTGAAGACGGCCGATTCTCCAAGGGATGTCTTTCGTTCAGACAACTGGGGAAGAACAATATCACGCTGCAGGCAAAACCGTCTTTTTTTTAGTTTTAGATATTATAATTCCTTCTAATTTCGAGCAAGAGAGTGAGCATTAATTCTCCCTTGCAGCCCGGCAACCGCAGTTTATTTGGAGAAGAGCAATGGTGGTGTCGCTCTCAGCTGTGCAATCTGAACCTCGCGAGACTACGGCGTTCGAATGAACCCCGACTCGGGCTGGGAATTCTCTCTTCTTCCGCCTTTCTTCCCTCTCTACTCTTTCCCCTCTTCTCACTCTGTTTCCTTCATCTCCACCAACCTCTCACTCATCTATAGACTCTCTTCAATGAGTTTGCAGAGCTCAACTACAATTACAAGAATATTCAATAGGCAACAGACAAAACTTACTGTTGTGTTTACAATGCCAACATAAGAAATACGGGCGAGAGGTGTAGAATCTTCAAAACAAACTTCTCCCAAACCTGCGTGTCTCGTATCCGTACTTTTATTGTTCGAAGTATCATTTTCATCTCATTCAATGAACCGAATATGATTGTTAGAATATGTATTCTGTAATTTGTGCATATTCTGATGTGCTAAATTATGCATGGCCCGAAATATACAGAAAAACATTATTCGATATGATATTAAGTTTTGAAGAGAAATAACGATCCCCTTGGCTCGCCTGCCCTCCCACTTCCCTTGGCCCGGCCTGCCCTCCTCCATCTTGGCCCCCTGACCCGGTGTACCAGGCAGAACCATCCTCCCTGACCTTTATTAGGGAGCACAGCCAGTCGGTGCAAGAGAAGAGCTGATGGGAAGAGGGCTGAGGACATCCCACTCTATTTCTCTGTGTCTCTCTCATTTTCATCATTTCTCTGCTCTCTCCTCTCTCTCTCTCCCATCCTCTCTTGATCTTTAGCTCTATGTCTTCTTTCTTCTTTTCTATTATCTTCCGGCAGATTCAATCCAAACTGCCGAGGCGTTGACTAAATTGGAGAGATAGTGAGAGAGAGAGAAGCTGATCGAGAGAGAATGAGAAATCGTGATAGGATGCAAAGGGAGCAGGAAAGAGAAGCAGAGAAGAACGAGTGAATACAGTAAGCGTAATCGTGATTGTGAATGTTCTATCGCGAGTCGTGCAAGCACTCTTTTCAATATTTGTCGTATTTTCAGATGTAGCATTTTCCAAGATGCTTGAAGGAGTAGAGAAAGATCTCTGCCTCTCAGTCACATGCTCTTCGCATGTCGATATCTCTCGGTTTCTTCCGGTAAAACTCTGAGCGAGAAAGATAAACTGATGCGAGACGAGACTTGTCTTCCGGGTGTTCCAGAGGCACAAACAATGATGGGAGAGAACGGACAACAAGGATCAAAGGGAAATGAGGGAGGAATAAGAAAGAAGGGGAACAGCGAGTGACAGAAAGTAAGAGAGCGAGAAATGGTAGAAGACAGAGTGAGAAGATTAGACAGGAATGACGAATAGAAAGTAATGAAATGAGAGCAGAGGCGGCTGTGATGCTTGCATGTGTTTGTACTTTATCTTACTTCCTTCATATGTTGGAAAACCAAAGGAATTATATCGTTCCTCTCAATAAAACGTTTATTCACTGCTTTTTCATCCTTCTAAGGTGAACGTCTCTGCAATTCTTTTCTGCTAGCATTGCAAGATTAGCAGTTGTTTTTTGCCTTCCCCCACTTACCATTTCCCGCCTCTTCTCTTTTCTCTTCCAGCATTTTTTTTGTCCTTTCCCTTTCTTGTCTTCAATCGTACTCTTCTTTTTCTTCTTTTCATTGCCCTTTACTCCACCAGACACCAGCCCTCACGGTTTTTTGTGGCACTCGGCACTGCCAGGCAGCAGCCCGCACGGTATGCACCGCCCTGTTTCTCTTTCTCCTCTCTCTCTCTCTCTTTCTCTCTCTCTCTCTCTCTTCAGCTCTCCTCTTTCTCACTCTCCTCTCTCTCTCTCTCTCTCTCTCTCTCTCGCTTTAACTTCCTCTGATTCTTACGACAGTTTCATTCTATGACCGTCTCCGTCTCCTTCTGAAATAACTTGTTTTCTTCTCCTCCCGATCTTATTTCCTACAATCTGAGAGAGCGGTCGACTAACTGGAACGATGAAATCCACGGTGACAGAAGGCCATTCGCTGCCATTGCAGGGCAGTGCACGGCTTCATTATGAAAATCTTATCATTGTCGATGACAAATTATCTCACCCTAAATTTCGAATGTTCTTGCTCTCTCTCTCGTTCTCTCTCTCTCTCTCTCTCTCTCTCTCTCTCTCTCTCTCTCTCTTTCTCTCTCTCTGTCTTTCTCACTCGCTCTTTCTCTCCCCACTTCCCTTCTTTCAGTTTATTTCAACTTGCTGCGCATTGTTCACTGTTCCTGAGAAGTTTTACGAGACGTTGTGCAAGCGATTTGAAGATGATGAAACTTGTTTGTCTACCAGGCGAAAGTGGGCAGTAGACAACAATAAAGTCTCAGCTTCCTCATTCTCCTCTCTCTCTCTTTCTCTCTCTCCCTATCTCTGTCTCTCGCTCTCTCTCCCTCTCTCTATCACGCCCTCTCCTTCTTCAGCTTCGTCTTTCGTCATCTTTTTTTCTTCTGTAATCATTACGGTCCTCATCCACCTTATGCCCGTTCTAACCTCACACTTTCTGCATCCCCCCCCCCCCGACTCTCTCGCTCTCTCTCTCTCTCTCCCTCTCTCGTTCTTCGTTCTCCCAGACTTTATCTCTCTTTCTCGTTCTCTCTCTCACCTCTCATGTCGCGCATCTTGGACAGAGGAAAGGACTTGGCACTGGTCCAAGAGCATCTCCTCGGTGTGCCTCTGCGTACCGGGCACGGGGGCAAGGAAGAGAAGGCCATCTGCACTGTGGGAGAGCGGTGGAACATGACTCCACCCTCTCTTCACCCTTCCTATCTTTCTCTCTTCCTCTCTTCCTCTCTTTCTCTCTTTCTCTCTTTCTCTCTTCGCTATTTCTCTTTTTCTTTCGTCCTCTCTTTCTCTTCCTATCTCTATGGCTCTCTAAATTCTCTATGTCTCTCAGATCACTCTCTTTTTCTCTGTATCCAGTTCTAGTCCACCTCCCTCTTTCATTTTACTGCGCTATCCTCTAGGTGCATTTTCATTCCATTCCAGCTCCAAATGATCTTGTAAGCATGTCTTGCATGTACCTCTTAGAGTGGTCTATCCGTGCTTGAACTTAATTTTATGTTCACTGGTTTTAGAACTGTGGCAAAATTTGTTTGCAACGATATAATTAATATTCGTATCCTAATTAGATGTCGGCTTGACTGAAAACTTTTAAGACAAAACAGCATTATATGAAAATCATCGTAAGTGCAAACCATTTATCAAATCTTCATACTCGTAAGTGCAAACCATTTATCAAATCTTCATACCTTCTGTTTTCTCTTCATAATTTATCTCTGCCTCACTACTCTCTCTCTCTTTCTCGCTCTCTATTACTCTCCCTCTCTCCATCTCTATGCTCTCTCCATGCCCCCTCTTATATTCATTTTCTCAATGAAACATATGACTACGATATTTTGGTTCCAGCTGTATGTTTCTCCGTCTTACCATTAGACTTTGCTTTCATTTCGGAGAGCAGACCGGAAGCGATTAAAACATTTACCAGATCCGGCCGATTTAACGCTGATTGTGAGATGCACGAAACTGAGAGACATGAAAAGAGTGAGACAGCGAGAGAACTTGAGGCAGGACAACATCCGGCCATCTTAATCATTCACTACATGCTAAGCACAAGCTTCCCGCTGGAGCTGCATGTCTGGCTATCTTTCCGCTTTCTTTCTCTCTATCTTTTTTCTTCCCTCTCTCTTGGCCTTGCCTCCTCTTTCATTAACAACTTCTCTTTACATCCAAAGTAAGCCAATTCTTTTGCGTTGCTTTGTTTTGTTTAGTGTTTCCAGTTGCATTTGATTACGCACAACATTGAACTGATTCTGCGCCGTGCTCAACGATTTTTGATCATAAATATCAAAATACCGGATCAATGTTCAAGGGAATAAGTGGCTTTCGCTGGTTGTGGTATTTGAATTTTGAGTTAAAAAACCTTATTTTTTCTTAATACTTGCAAACATTTTCAACAACTGCTAAAAAAAATACTTATTTTGAGCAGCCGTTAAAAGTCAATGCCTACTATGAGTGAGGGATGATAATCTCTTCCCATGTTAATAGATAGACTGAATTCTGCGGAAAGTGGGCCACGGGGCCACTCCGCTGACTTCTCTCTCTCTCTCTTTCTCTCTCTCTCTCTCTCTCTCTCTCTCTCTCTCTCTCTCTTTCTTTCTAAGACTCTTCCTCCACCTTCTTTTCTCTGTCTCTTCTTTTCTTTCACTCTCTTTTCTCTCTCGTTCATTCTGGAGACTACTCTTATCAGACTAGCATGAATTCCTTCGAATACCAGACGGCGCCTCTCTTTCAGGCCGCTCAGATCGTTTCACTGCAGCTCTTGCACGATATTTCTGTTTCTGCTAACCAAATAGTGACAGGCGAGAGAGAGAGAGAGAGAGAGAGAGAGAGTCAGATGAGGAGAAACTAGCGAGCGAGAAAAGTACCTAAAGTGAAATGACGAAGAAGAGGAAAGGTGGAGAGCGATGAGACAGAGAGAGTTGCTTAGCGAACCGTTCGTTCCTATGTGGTAGATGCTTCATTTGCTCTTCTCCATCATCTCAGAGATTCCATTGCTTCTAATATGACAATGAAGAGGGCAATAGTGATTTGATAAAGCGAAAGGCGTCTATTCTGCAGAACTCTGCTGCACTCCCTTCTGCAAGTGTTTTTGTCTCTTTCTCATTCCAATGGTAACTCTCTTCAGTTTATGTGTTCTCTCGAATACATAGGAAGGTATTTCAAGTGTTTCTCGTTACTTCACTGCTCGGGTAAGCGATTTTCGGTAGAAACGAAGAACGGTGAATCGACCATTTTCCTCACTTTCCTCGTATATCTTAGATGTTTTAGTTGCTTTCCACGAACTTCTTCTTCTTCTCCTTCTTCTTCTGTATTATGTCTTTATTTTTTAGTATATGAAACATTGATAGGCGGGCCAGGAGAAGCTGAAGGTGAATCCCAATCCGCGGGTCTTCTTTCCTCCGTCCGCCCCCTCCGCCCCAATGTTGTCTGTTCAGATGCGTGGGAAGGTTGCTTGGACTCTTCTCTGACTCAGCCTCAATCATGTGTTCCTCTTTCTACTTTCCAGTCATACATCCTTCTGCTAGTCAGCTGCATATCTTCTCCCGCGCTTTTCCTGCCTCATTTTTGCACTTATTTTACTTTCATTTCCGGAAATATGTACATTTCCGGAAATATGTACATACATATGTATGTACATACTCTGCTGAAGACTTGTAAAAAAAAAGACGATTTCCTTGAATTGCTCTCATTCAGTCTCGGAATCTCTCCCCTCAATGGAGATCCCTTTTCTGCGCCTTCCCTACATCTCTTTCGTATCCACTCGCTGCCTAAAATAAACCCGCCATTGCTTCAAATAGAAGCTGTCGGGGGCGTCAGTTCACGCCTGACTCTTGGTCTCTTCATGCTCGTTCTTTCTCTTTGCCATTTTCTTCCCCCGTTTCTCTCTCTCTCTCTCTCTATCGCTCTCTCTGCTTCTCACTCTCCCACGCTTTCTCTGTCTTCTCGTCTTCTTTCTCTATGCCTCTCCTTCATAGCCCTTCTTGCTTTTCCCATGTCTCATAGTAGAAATGCCTTATTCCGCGAACAAGAGCGTGTTATTCATGAAATGGCTTTATTATATGTATATGTATATGTATGTATAATGATGAACTTCGATTTGAGTCTTACTTATTTCCGCAGTCGCTTCTCTTTCGTATAATATTATTTAGATCTAGGGAACTCTTCTAAGAAGCGCTGATAGAGAAAGGTTAGATTGTGAAGGGAAGATCTGCCTTGCTTATCCAGTCTATTCCTCCTTCCGTCCTTGTCTTCGTACGTCAGACGACAGTTTCAGTCATTTCCGGATGTCTTGACGCACTTTTGGATGTCTGATTCACTTCTTTCCCTTAGGACTTCGTATACTAATCCCTTTTTAAGCTCTCCCAATCAGTTTCCTTTCGTCAGACACTCTCAGCTGTCTCCGTAATGTCGCGCAGACGTAAGAAGTCCATTAGAAGCACAAGCATCTGAATCGAATCCTCCCTCTCGTTTCCTCTCTCTTTTCCATGAGACTTTCAGCTGGTCATGCCTTGTTCTTTGTTATCTGCAGTCAGCTGTTCAATTCTCATCAGAAGAAAACAACAGAAGAAAGAACAAAGGACAATGAGAGAGAGAAAGAGTTCAGAAGAGACGAAATCAGAGTTTGTTGTCATCAACTCTCTCTCTCTCTCTCTCTCTCTCTCTCTCCCTCTTTCTCTCTCTGCCTTTCTCGTTCTCTCTCACCCCCCCCCCTCTCTCTCTTTCATTTCATCCACGCACTTTGTTCGCTTGGCAGCGATTGCGCATTGTCTATTTATAAAGAGTCCTAGTGAAGCGCATTTCTTTCTTCCTCTTCCTCTCATTCTATTTGTTATTTCCCATCCATTTTCTCCCCTTCCACTCTCTTTTCCGTTGACCCCGTTAGTGCATCATCTGAAGGACGACTGTCCTCTCTTCTGTATCTCGACCGCGCACTGCACTGTCCAGTATACTCTCTGTACATAAGTGCGACACAATTGGAAAGAGAGGAGAGAGAGAGAGAGAACGAGAGAGAACGAGAGTAACTTCTGACTGCGCGACAACAAGACCCACAGCTGTTGTGGCCGTTCACGTGCCTGTCTCTGCCCGGCCCGACCAGGCACTTCGCTCCCTCTCTTTCTCTCCCTCTCTCTCTCCTTCCCCATCCCCTCTCGTCATTCCTTCTCTCCTCCCTCTTTCCTTATCCTCTCCCTTCCCGCCTCGGGCAATGGTTCTTCCTTCGCTTGCTCCCTCTTTGATGAGTTCATGTTCATGCTGCTGTCCTCATCGTCTTCTCTTCGATGCTTCCTCTCTTGCTTCCACAAATGGATATTCCTAATGCTCGCGACGTCTTCTTTGATTCGTGCGAGTTTCTGCCCTGCTAAGATTATATATAAATCGGCAAAGAATTTCTATGTACATGGGTTCATTGAGGCAAAGCCGTCAAGATGACAAACCACGGGTTCAAAGCTCTTGCAACATTTGTTCTGAATCGTTCTCTCTACGATCCCTCTCTCTTTCTTTACTACCCTTTCTTCCATCCACTGTCTCTCCTTTCTCTCTCTTGCTCATTCATTTTCCTCCTTATCTCTCTTTTCTCTTTCCCTCTTCGCTGTCCTTCTGACGTGGACGGACTACATATCCGTGTGCATCGCTCCTATGCAATTGCATTCCTCTGCCAATCAGCCGGCCAACTCATTACAGGCATGCTCCTGATCTCTGTTACTCTCCACGTCTCTGCATCCATTTCTCTCTCCCTTTCTCTCTTTCTCTCTTCCTTTTCCTTTCACTCGCTCCGTCAGTCTAAATCTCTCTTCCTCAGTTTCTAGTTTATATGCCTGGGGTGCATGGTCTGCTCTTCACGTGGATGTTGTTTAGACAGAAGCCGGCCTGCAAAGGCCCTTCTCAACCCTCGCGCAACGTCAAACTCTTTTCAAATTCTCTCTCGCTCTCTCTCTCTCTCTCGCTCTCTCTCTCTCTCTCGCTCTCTATCTGTCTCTCTTTGTCTCTCTCTCTCTGTCTCCCTTTCTCTCTCTTCTCTCTCTGCTTTCCTTTCTAATTCTACGTCACCTCAACGTCAGAATAAGCGGCGGCTTGCGCCCGTCTGGCCTTTTCGTCCACCGAGCTTCATTCAATTTTCAGCCTCTCGCACATTTTTTATTTCCTCATTTTCCCAATTTCTTGAATGCTCTCTTTCATTCCTATTCTCTTTCCCTCTACTTTCTTTTCATTTTATTAAATGAATACAACAGTTTGTACGCCCACGTGTTCATGCTCTCACTTGTATGTACATACATACATACGTGTGTATCTATGGAAGGCATCAAAACGGCGAAGATTTCTTTGATGATGAAGTGTGAAGATGAAGTGAGAGAGAAAGAACACTGGAATAGGAACAATTCCCGTCGAGTGTGCCCAGAGCAATGACAAAACAACGTTGTTCTTCTCCTATATTTTATGAATCTTGCCCTTCTGAAAGACAGTTCCTACGCTCTCTCATTTTTGTGCCTCGTTCCGCACTCCTCTCTCCTCTTTCTCTCTCCTCTCTCCTCTTCTCTAACTCTCTCTTATTTCTCTGCTCTTCTCATACTCCTCTGTCTTTCCTCTGTCTTTCTATTTGCCCTAACCATATTTGTATCCGACAAGCGGATTATCCTTTTGATGTATCTTGAACATGATTGACTGTCTTTCTTCGACTAATCCCGACGGTAGATTTCCGGAATGCAGGTCTCTTGCTTCCCACGCCGATTCTCACTCAATCTTCAGCTGTTACATGGTATACACATTAATGATGTATGACGTTTCAAGAATCCAGTCTACTTCAAAGGTTTACTTGCAACGTCACTCTGCTTCTCTCTCTCACACCCACTCTCTCTCTCTCTCTCTTCCTCTGTCTCTCTCTCGCTCTCTCGCAATCTCTCCACATCCCTTCTGCGAAACGGGGCGGAGTCTGTTCATCGCAATAAAGGTGACGAAGCTGCCTGGCTTCAGCCTTATCATTAGGTTTACTCTGCAAGCCTTTACTGCTATCGCCCACGTCGCTTAATGAGATGGACATAGGGAGGGAGGGCGGAGAACGATCTTCTTTCTCCGTCTCCATCTCTCTCTCCCTCATTCTCTCTCTCACTCTCTTTCTCAGCTTCCTTCTCAGCTTACAACTAGAATGTGCCCGAGTTAGCCGTTGTATATGCAAGACAATCTTTCATTTTCAGATATCCGCGTCGTGTATGAGCTTGTATTTATTGCCATCATGAATCCGTCGTGCTCTGTCTCTCTCTCTCTTACCCCTCTCTCTCATTCTCGATCTCTTCCAGAATACTCGTCCTCCTTCTGGAATGTTCATCGTGCAGCCGGCCGCGGGTGCTTCTCCTTACTACTGCGGCGCCGCTTCTTTCGCTGCCGTCTCGTCCATGTCTTGCCAGGCTGCCGCTCTCCACGCTGCGCAGGCAAGGATATCTCTCTCTCCCTCTTTCTCTCTCTGTCTCTTTGTCTCTTCCTCTGTTTTATCTCTGTCGCTGTGGCACTCTACAACCCTCCCGAGGAACCACGCCGCTGGCCAGAGCAAAATAAGCCTCCCTGAATCGGTGGCGGAGAGGGAAACACAGCGTGGTGCATTTCGAGGAAGACCCGGGGAGACTCTGGCCACAATCCACATGCCGACCAGTTCACGTGAATTCCCTCATCACTTCCTTCTCTTCTTAGTCTTCTTGCTCTACCAATTCTCTCTTTCTTTTTCTTCCTCTCGCACACTCTCTCGTTCTGTCTAGCGACTCCATCTCGTTTTTCGTCTCTTTATGCTTTACGTTCCTCCTTCCATTCCATCGTCTTACATGGCCCTCGATATACCCTAGGGGATTTTAGCTCTCTTCCTCGCTCCTGCAAGCTCAGGTCATCGTCTCTCTCTCTCTCTCTCTCTCTCTCTCTCTCTCTCTCTCTTCTCTCTCTCTCTCTCTCTCTCTCTCTCTCTCTCCTTCACTCTTCCTCTGTCTACATGATGCCTCTAGCCAGAGATCGCATAGTGCAATGGAACAAACGGTTTTGAACTCTGCCTGCCCTTTCCATCCATTTCCATCCATGTACTTTTAGTTATCTTTCTCTACTCTACGCTGCTTTAGTCCCGGCTCATAAGCATTCTCTATTCGCGTTATTCATTCCCTTTTTTACCTTCTGAAGCTTGACTTTTATAAGCAAACGCTGATAGCAGAAACTACATAGTTCGCTCATTTTATCTTCCAAAATATTGGATATAAATGTCAGATGCTGAAAATTAGAAACAGTAAATAATGGTAAATTAGAGAAATAGCAAAAGCAAATAACACAGCATGACCAGATCAAATGATACGTCCCGAAGACCAGAGCAGAATCTAGGCTGGCTGGAATGGAAGCACGAGGCACAGCCGGAGATCGGGGTCACTCCCTCACGGTCTCCCCCCTCTCCTCATACTTTCGATCTCTCCCCGTTCATCCCGTTCATCTCAGCAACTCAACTGTTTACACGGGAATCTGTATTACTTACTCCGCAGCAAGCATAGCAATTCACCCTTGGACGCTGCAAAAACAGCAAAGCAAAAGAGTGTTTAAGTGAAGAAAGTGAGTGAGGCACTCGAGAGCGGAAATATATGGTGATTGCTCGAAACGATGAGTGAATGGTGTTGAGGTGTCTCCATCGCCGACTCCGTCCGTGCCTGGGAAGACTGCCTGCGGGCTCTCCCGCTGCGGGAAACTCCGCCGTTCTCCGTCTACCGAGACGAGTTCTTTCCCCTTCCCAACTGGAAGCGGATGTCTTGCTCAGGCTCGCCAGGTACACACTCACTTCCACTTCTTACATTTGCTCATCAATGAACGCCCTCTTCAGTACATTTGAACTGTTGATCCTTTCTACTACTCCTTAGTATGCACCCCTTTTGAACTGTTTCCTTAACTCGAACCTATACAGTTCTCTTTTTTTAAGCTTCCGCCTGATTTCCTGACTTTCTTAGTTTCTGCCGAGTGTTCTTTCCTTGTATCAATTTCTTTCTATCGCTTTTTCTTCCTATCGCTCTCCCCCAGTTTCTAAAAGCCGGTGAAACTTGCACGTTTGCACTTTGGTTCCTAACAAAACGCATGAGGGACGTAAAGGAAAGAACAAGGAGAAAAAGGAGAGTAGACTGGGAATGTTGCGGCAGCACAGAGGGCCAGTCTCTGTTCTGTCTTCTGCTCTCTCCTATCCTCTCTCTTCCCTCCTCTGTACTCTCTCCATTCCTTCTCTTTTCCCTGCTCTGCACTCATCTATCATCCTCTATCACACTCTCACTTCATCGTTCTGTTCACTCTCTCTGCCACTAACTTGAGAGAGGGAAAGGTTCCCGACTTTTCCATCGGGAATGCATGACTTCGGAGCGGTGACTGAGCAGCTTTTCGAGCGAGAGAGAGAGAGAGAGAGAGAGGGAGAGCGAGAGAGAGAGAGAGAGAGAGAGAGAGGGAGGGAGGGAGAGCGAGAGAGAGAGGAGTGAGAGGAAAGACGATAAAGTGAGAGAAATGCCCTTTCCTGCCCTCCGGCTACGCTGGCAGTGACCACGCCTCTCCCGTGCTGCCGCTCTGTTTCATTTCTTTTCCTAGTATCCAAAGGAAAGGTGCACCATGTTTCATTTATCTTTGTCTCTCTCATTCTCTGCATCGCTCTTCACTGCTTCCTTTTGCCCTTCTCATTTCATCTCTCCTTTTTCCTGATAAGCGATGTCTACTGCCTTCGTCTTCATGTTGCCAGAAACAAGAGAAAGTGAAGAGTGAAGAGAGATGGTCATGTTCGGCTGGCTGGCACCGGATAGAGTGTACTTTGTTCTCTCTCTTTCTCTCCTTGTCACACCTTCTCTCCCGCCTGCTCCTCTTTCTCTCTCTTTCATTCACTTCTATCACTCTACTGACTCTATTACTGTCTCTTTACCCCGCCCATGAGTCTCTGCTTGTCTAATTCTCTCTTCCTCTCTGCTTCCTTCTCCCGTCACTCCTCCACGTTCCTCTTGCAGTTTGATGTAGCGAGCTCGACGGTACTCTCTTTGACAACTCAGATCAATTTGTGGAAACGATAGGAGATACTCTCTCACTCCTGTCGTTTATCTCTTTAGGTGGCATTTCACCACATTTCATATTCATTTGTCAAAGGAAGAAAAAAAATGTATGTACCCTTTTCCGGTGGCAATATTTCTTCATTTATGCTGAAATCCACCACATTTGCCGAATGCGCGTGAAACTTTCGAAAAATGGAACAAGTTTGAACCATTTTCTATATTTGATTGCTCGGATTCTCTTCTCACGCCTATCTCCTTCCTTATCATTCTCACTTTTTCTTCATTTTCTCGTTCCCTGTTTCTTCCTTGTCAAGTCTGCTTACTGTAGCAGTCTACTATGGTACACTTGTTCATTTTCCCGACGTCTGGCACCTCCCCTTTATTATTATTTCTCATTCATCCCTCTAAGTTTTCTTTGTCTCTCCCTTTCTCTCCTCTCTTTCTCCGCGAAAACGTCGCGAGCTTAGTTTCGATTCCTTTTGCCACTCGCCGTCGCTGTGGCTCTCGCTTCTCTGATCCTCCTCTCTTGCTACACTCTCTCATCTCTGTCTGCACTCTCTGCCTCTCCTGGACGAGCATATCTCTTGTCACTCGTGCTCGCCTCTGGAAGCTCCTCCTCTTTTCTGCCGCCTCAGGCGCTCCTGGCAACTTGCCAGAACGAGTCACTCTCGCAACTCTGGACTTGGCTCTCCTATGATTCATGGCTTGCGAAAGAGAAAAATGACGGGAGAGAGGAAATAGAGAGAGAGAGAGAGAGACATAAGGCAGAAAAGATCAAAAAGTATATAAGAATATGAGAATGACGTGTAGGGCGTGGTAGTGATGCCTCTGCTCCATTAAAGTGTCGAGTTCTGCCCGCGTCACTGCTTATCTTTCTCTTTCGACTACGTCATGCCACATTTTCGCACGTTTTCCCTGCCTCTACAATTTTCCCTCTCTCTCTCCCTCTCTCGATTTATCCTCTTTCTGTCTTTCTTTCTCTCCGTCCACTCTCCCTCTCTCTCATTCCCTCGCAATCAGCTGATCAAATAGTGTTGTCTCCTCTTGTGTTTCCTCTTTTTTTTGCGTCGCATACCTTGCAGATTGCCAGCCAGTGGACTGGAATGCTGAAAGGACTAAAAGGCGTATGCACGCATGCTTTTCCAGTACCCTCTCTCTCTCTCCCTTTCTTTTGCTCTTTCTCTCTGCCCTATCTCAGTCTCTTCGTAACCCTTTCCCACCCCTTCCATTTCTTTCCCTATTTCTAACTCTGTCCGTTTCTCTATTGATCATGCTCTCTATCTGTCTAACTTTCTGTTTCTCTCTTTCCTACTCTCTCTCTCTCTCACACTCCCTCTCTCTCTCTCTCTCTCTTTCTATCGAGATGTTCTGGTGCATTCTCTCGTACTTTGTCTTCATAATCGAAAGTAGTCGCTTAAGTCAGCACACAACTCGCGTGGTTCTTTTTCCCAATTCTCTTTCTCTCTCAACTCTTTCCTCACTCACCTTTTACTGTTACTTAAAATACAATCACGCGCAGATTAGAGTTGTGTTAGGAGTAGGAGGGATATGGCAGGTGAGGACAGGCCGACGGAATCCCAATGCACGTGAGTACCCGTCTACCACTCTCCAAGGCGCATGACTCTCTCTCTCTCTCTCTCTCTCTCTCTCTCTCTCTCGCTCTCGCTCTCTCTCTTTCCATCTCACATTCTCTCTCTCTTTCTCTATATCGCTTTCTGTCTTTCTCTTCATATCACTGCCTCATCTTCTCTCCCATATTCTCTTAGTAAGCTGTTGATCACGATGGCCATGTTTTCAGCAATATTGGGTCCTTCAGGTGCTTCTTGTGTTTTATCAAAGTATGGCCTTACTCTCAAAAAGTCCTTTTTCTCTAGACTGTGTCTTTTTCCACTCTCCCTTTCTGCTTTCCCTTCCTGTCCTTTCTCTCTACTTTCCCCCCTCAGGCAAGAGTCCACTCTTGACTCCGCTTTCTGGTGACTTGAAAGTAATCGAAGTGAGCCTTCCCGCTTGCACAACTGTTCTGCTTTGGAAGAACTCCGCTCCCATTTATTCTTATCCTTTTCTTCTTCTTTCTTCATCTGCTTCCAACTGTTTCTTAAAACACTCTGGAAGAATTCTTGCATTGAGTTACGCTGAATTTGCGAAGGGGCGGCTGAAGGGGCAAGGGATGTCGAGAGTGGGTGGACAGAGAGAGAGAGAGAGAGAGAGAGAGAGAGAGAGAGTTGGTGGATAGAAAAAGAGAGCAGGGAAGAGAGAGAGAGAGAGAGAGAGAGAGAGAGAGAGAGAGTTGGTGGATAGAAAAAGAGAGCAGGGAAGAGAGAGAGAGAGAGAGAGAGAGAGAGAGAGAGGGTGGATAGAAAGAGAGAGCAGGGAAGAGAGAGAGAGAGAGAGAGAGAGAGAGAGAGAGGGTGGATAGAAAGAGAGAGAGCAGGGAAGAGAGAGAGAGAGAGAGAGAGAGAGAGAGAGAGGGAGAGAGGGTAGATAGAAAGAGAGAGAAGGGAAGAGAGAGAGAGAGAGAGAGAGAGAGAGAGAGAGAGGGTGGATAGAAAGAGAGAGCAGGGAAGAGAGAAAGAGAGAGTGGATAGAAATAGAGAGCAGGCAAGAGAGAGAGAGAGAGAGAGAGAGAGGGAGAGAGAGGTTGGATAGAAAGAGAGAGCAGGGAAGAGAGAGAAAAAGAGTGAGACATTAGGATGTTAAAGGGCTGAAACTCGACGAGTTCCATACTAAACGCTTTATCGCTCAAATGTTATACGGTTTAAAAAAAGCTATGCATAAATATGTACATCTATATATTCCTGTGATTGTTCCTTTTTGCTCTCAAATAAACGGAGAATGTCCGATTCATATTGACATTTGTATATAAGAGAATACCGGTTACTTGCAAATAGCCGAGTTCTCTGTTGTGTATGGTTGTTGTTTTGCGCGAACTAGATGATGCTGTATATGTCTCCTCTGTATCTGTCTCTCTCTATCTTCTCTTTCTCTCTTAGTCTCCACTCTCGCCTTCCTTTCCTCTACTCTTTCCATCTCCACCCACTCAATGAATCAGCTGTTCGCCCTCCCCCATTTCGACATGTTCTGAATGAGTGGCATCTCGAGTATGAATATCGCAATGTAGATCAAAAAGAGTTGCTTGCAGATCGAACTGGACTTCGTGTGCAACGGGGGCCGTGCCTGCTCGGTGCGGGTGCGTGCCCCGAATGGGGAGGAATCGGGAGAGATGCGGGTGGGTGGTCCAGGAATGGACCAGACCATTCGATTCACCCCCGCTCTCCCAGGTTGCGGACATGGACAATGGACCATCGAAGTGACTGCTGTCCCTGAGTGCAACAACAACAACAGCCATCGGTTAGCAGCTCTCTTGCGAACTTATTATGTACTTCATACTTATCATTCTACTTATTATTAGTTGATATTCTTTATTACTAGTTCTCTGCAATAAGTAGAATAATAACAGATTTGACTTAAATCGACATGCACTCAAATAGACATTTCAGCTCGTCGTCTCTTCCTTCTTCGTGGTCATCGACGTTCTCCCTGGAGGGCGTGGGCTCTCTATTCTTCACAATTGACGACCAACTCAAAGCTCGACTCACGTCGCAGGAGTTCCTCGTGTTGCCCACGACGGCTCTCTGCTCTTCCTTCTGAGATGGTTCTTCGATTGCCACTCCACTTTCTCCAGATCCCTTCTCAATCCCTCTTCCTCGACTTCACAACTCCCTTCGAATGAAACTGGGGTGTCCTCTCAGTCTCTCTTCTCCTCTATGCAATGAACTCTCTACTTGGCATGTATCAAAGCAATCGATCTCTCTTGTTAAGAAGCCCCTAGAGGAGACCTTTTGCACTCTTTTCCTTAATGAACGATGATCAACGACGCGGTTCTCTCTCTTACCGTCCACTCACAATTACACCGTTCTTGTCCCACCTCGGGTGATTCCTACTCTTTTATCCATATTCATTTAACGTTCTTACTTTGTCATCTATTCCTGATATTGTCTACTTTAAAAGTAAAAAAAAATGAACGGGCCCCAAAGAGACGAGGGAACAGTTAATTTAGTTTCGGAACAATTGAGAATTCTTGATCGTTGTCCCTCGTCTCTTCGCTGCCTTCAAAGACGTCTCAATAATCTACCCAATACTTGTCTTCTTTCAAAGTGCCAAGTCTCCTGCCTCCTCTTCCAGAGAAGCAGAGACTCAGCACCAGCCACCAACAGAGTCTTCAGCTTCAATACCTCGAGCCGGCTTTGGCAGCCTTTCTCTCTTTATGGTCAATTTAGTTATAAAAAGAATGAAAGGCAAAGAATGCCATGAGGCTGCCATGGCTGAGTTCTCTTTCTGTTTGTGTTGTTTCCTATCTTCTTTGGACATTAGTGGTGTTGAAGAGTGGGAAGGAGAGCGGGTGCTTGGATGAGTTGCCACCTCAGTTCGTGTACTCTCTCGCATTCTCTTCATCTCTCTTTCTCTGCCACTCTTCCACTCTCTTTCTCACTCCATCGGTCTCTCCACTTGCTTGGGTCTTCGAATGCTTCAATGTTGCTCGCTCTCACTCTCTTGCAGAATGCGCTCGCAGCTCTCCTGAGGCTGCAACGGGTATATGGTGAGTTGCGGGGTTCGGTGTGATTTGAATGGACAGACCCGCCTCTGACTCCCGCCACGATTAGCCCTACCAAATCAAGAGGATACTGTAGAAGTGGATGCAGCAGCGTAAGATCTCTATCATCTCTCTGAACTTCTAAAACTACGCGGTCAATTGTTCTCTTGTGTTCTTGGCGTCTAAAACCTCTTTCCAAATTACGGTATTCTAGGCTATTTTCATTGGAATTCGGGTCGAGTAGAAGTAGAAAAAGTGTCCATCTTCACAGTTCTTTGTACTGGTTCTGGCTGTATCCACATAAAGAAGAATAAGAGGGAGTCTATCGGTGGGTCTTTTCTCTATCACATCGACCACTCTTCTTCTCTAACATATAAGCGGAGCTCAGATCAGAGAGCTGGAGCGCTGCGATTTGAGTGGGAAGCAGAGATTGATCTTTTCTCATCTTACATCTTGAAATCTTCCTCTTTATTTGTCATCGACATCAGTGAACTAACTCATTTGCCTCTTCTGAAATGCCGCACTGCTTGCTCCTTCTTCCATGTCTACGGTACAATTGTTATTCTCTTCACTGCTCCAAGTTGACGAGACAGTTCAATTCTTCCTTGTTGCCATTCTGTCTGCAACCTGCTCCATTGTACTCCCACTCTTGAGTTTTTCAAACTCAATTTTGTAAAGTGCACACCTGTCTTTGCTCCAAGCCACTTTTTCGTGCGAAATTAAGAACGAATAAAACTTTTGAGACACAATTGTTTCATGGATAGAGAATACAAGACGATGCACCACAATTAGGATGGATGATGAATGAAAGAAAGGGAAGAAGACAGTGAGAATGAACAAGAAGTCAGACACAGAGTCGATTGAGCATGCAAATGCTGAATGGGACTGACGATTCCCTCGGAAGCATCGATGATCTGTTCGAGGAAGCGGGCCGAGTGTTTCTCCATCAGAGAAGGGCACTGGTCGGCCCCGTCCACGAGTACCTCTCCACACGCCTCCTGCAACCACTTCCAGGTCTATGTACATGCATACATAGATGTACATAAAGTTTGATACTTACCGTTGCGACTCGCGCGAACTCCGCTGGCTCAACATTGGAAATGTTTGGATTTGACGATTGAGAACACCTTTATGCAAGTGAAGCATTTATTCTAAAAAAATTATTTTTTTTTTACATTCTGAACAAATTCAGTAAGCATGGCGTGATCTAAACGCAGACTCGAAAATTAGAAAGAACTTACAACTTTATCCATAATCTTCTGTTCATGGCCTTCTGTCAAAGCGAGGATCACAAACAGAACCGCAAAGTGAAATGAAACCATCTCTCAAATCCGTGTTCTGTTTTTGTAGTGAAGGAAGTTAAAGTGAAAGAGGAGGGATGCCATTGTTCACTTCGGAACCGGCTTATAATTACCGATTACTTGTTCTGCTTTATCCTCATTGTCGGACACTAATCATGTTGTTTTATCACCTGAAGATGTCAGGCAAGCACAGGGAATAGATTGCACAATTGGAATTGGCAGGCTTTTGTGGAAAATAGGCTGTGAATCAGAAAGGAGATTATTCGAAAAAAACACAGAAATACACTGTAATCCGCACTGAAATTAAGGATGGCATTCGGCGCTATAACCTAGTCTATTTATATTCTTGAAAGTGGTAATTAACGTGTATTATAAAGTATTCTTCTAAATTAAATTAATTAATGTTAATATTAAGGTAAATATCCGCTGAAATGAGCGATCTTCGTGGAGGTTTGGGAGCTCCTTTGATGCCTTTGCTGGGGCAAGCGAGCGGACTTGTCGGGACGGTTGCGTCTTCTTCTGGAGGCCCTCACATGTCTGCTGGAGCTGCTGCCAACATCACTTCGTCAAGTGTCTTTGAGAGAATCGAGTACACGTCTAAACTATCCGCTGATCTGGGTTCGTTTGAGTCTTCCGTTGAACAGGTTCTTGAGCACAACTATGTTTCATTCCTTTACTCTGAATTGCAGCTTCTCTTTGTATGTCCGAAGAGTTGTCCGACGTGACATTCACAGTGGAAAGCGAGAACTTGCCCGCCCACAGGGTTATTCTTGCCTCACGAAGCGAGTACTTTCGGTTTGTCTCCTCTGGACATATGAAATTCTTAGTTTATTTCCAAGTTCTGTTCTATTGAACCTGGAA
The DNA here is from genome assembly GCA_945643635.1 of Allodiplogaster sudhausi. Classification (NCBI taxonomy): domain Eukaryota; kingdom Metazoa; phylum Nematoda; class Chromadorea; order Rhabditida; family Diplogasteridae; genus Allodiplogaster; species Allodiplogaster sudhausi. The sequence goes on along the minus strand of CALZFC010000031.1, from coordinate 86,702 downwards.
AGTTGCCTCCGAAATTTTCAATGAAACTGTTTTACATAACTGATAAGGGTTATTTGGTTTGCGGAACGCGAATTTATTTAGAAGTTATTGCCAAGACTTCGGATACAATATTTATTTTACTTCACTTTGTAACATCTGTGCACGTGAAGCTTCTAAAAATGAAGTATCAACTAAAATTGCATGCGTGTCCCTCGCACCAAATAACCTAACTGTAATAGTTTTATTGAAAAAAAAGTATTTTTAAAGTCTGTGCTACCTAAAATTCTGTATTGCGGTTTGGTTCTCTAAGGCCTCCTGTTATTAAACAGGGCGATGCTTTTTGGCGGTATGCGAGAGCAGACTGAACGAGTTATTCCGGTTCTCGAGACGCCACTCGACATCTTCAAGGAACTTCTCAGGCATCTTCCAGCTGTTCATTCCTGGCTGAATGAAGTCTAGTTGGAATGACTGCAGGTACATCTACACGGGGACGCTTTGCTTGTCGGAAATGCGTGAAGAGCAGATCATTGAGATACTTGGCCTGGCCCACAAGTACACCTTTCCTCTTCTCCTTGATGCCATTGCTGACTACCTCAATGTGCCCAGTGAGTTCCTTGCTTCCGCATTAGTTATGAATGTTCACCAGGCATCTCTGGACACGCACAACGTGTGCACAGTCTTCAACGTGGCCCAATTGTACTCTCTCCACTCCTTATCCGAAGCGTGTTTTCTATTCGCCGATCGCAATGCGGAGGACATTTTGGCATCATCGGTTTCTCTTTTTCACTTTGCTCATTGCCTTTTCGGTTGGATCAATCAGTTGTCTTGTAATTTAATGACTTCTGCTCTCTTGCTAATGGACTTCTTTGCAGAATTTTTTGCTTCTTTCCGCTTCATCCGTTGACGAGATCATATCTCGAGACTCTTTTTGTGCTTCTGAGATCAACATTTTCCGCGCTATTGTTTCCTGGGCTGCCGCACATCCTGAAGTCTGTTCTTGTATTTGAACACTCTCTTTCCTTTTCACTTAAACTGTGTTAACCTGTCAGGAGCGCGATCGTTCTCTGAAGAGGATTCTGTCGCGAGTGCGTCTCTCTCTGATCCCCTTCCGTGATCTGTTCGATGTTGTCCGTCCCTCCGGCCTCTTCGAGTCTGATACTCTTCTGGATGCTATCAAAGAACAAGCCGAGACCAGATGCAGCAGTCTCACTCATCGCGGATTTCTCTGTTTCTTTCTTCTCTTTCCATTCTCTGGATCTTCTTACTTTTAAAATGTCCTTCTTTAATTGAGGTCCCGACGTAAACGTGGTGACTGCGCAGACTGCTTCAGTGATCGAAGGAGAATCACCGGCCGCTCTTCTTCTTCCTCCCGATTCGAGGTTCGTCTTTCTCTTCAGTCAGATAAAGAGAACTTCTCTCTCAGCATTGTACAAGATGGAGATCGACTTTTCACTCGCCATCTCATCTCCGATTCGCCCCTCACAGAATCCGACGGAATTGTTGTCATAGTCTGTCTTCTCTCTTCCAATCACTTTGTTGGTGCTAACTTTATTTTGTTTAGCTAAAATGCCATCCATACATCATCAACTGTATCATTCTTCACCTGTGAGACCGCGAGGCTCGCAGCTACTCCTACTATGTTGAGGTCAGGCACAGGAAGACATCTCCCGTCCTTCCCTCTCCCCATTTACTCTCTTTCTGAATCGCTATCTCTCTCTAACTCGCTCTCTCCCTCTTTTATTAGAATGGCGTATTCTTCGCTCCCTGAATACTGGCAGTGTTGAGGTGAGCATGGACAGGAAGGACTGGGCCCGTATCATTGACCACTCCAAGTACTCCTGTCGTTCTCGCCAGACTCTTCTCTTCCCTGCTCGGGCAGTCAGGTATTCCCTCTTCTTTGTTCTCGCTCTCTCTCTCTCCCTCTCTCTCGTTGTCTGCGATCTCAGGTACATCCGCGTGGTGGGAACGATGAACTCGGTGAACAAGTTCTTTACACTCACCCACATGGAGGCCTTCTACACATCGGAACCGTTTGAAGTGGACCCAGACTCGGGGTTGATGAGTTAGTCGTTGGTCGCTTCTTCGTGGTTGCATACTAATCTTTGCTTGCCTTCCAGTTCCCTCCCAGAACATGGCAACGATCACTCGCTCTGCCCTTGTCCTGGAAGGCGTCTCTCGCAGTCGCAACGCTCTGATCAACGGAGAGACCACTAACTATTACTGGGACAACGGGTACACTTGCCACCAACTCGGCTCTGGCATGATTGTCGTTCAGCTTCCTCAGCCATTTCTAGTCTCTAACATGAGGTAGGCATCACTGTTTTTGCTTGTCTTGGTCTCGGCCTAACTATACTTTTTTTGTGGTTTCGTTTTTCTAAGCAGTCAGTATTTTTTCAGGGAGTAAATTCCGACTGCTTAGAAAAAACAGGATGTGAGGGGGGCTTGGGGCCCTGAAAGCGCGGTGTTGAGAGTGCAAACGAAATTTTTGCGGCAAAATGCGAGTTCGGTATGGTTGTCCCCTGTCCAAGTCCAAAGACAGGCACTTTTTCAGCAATGGTTCCCGGAAGAATCAAAATTAGGGTGGGAACGGAAAATAGACGATACTTTTGTCCCCCTGGAGCTGTTTAATTGCTTCCTACTAGCTGCTTCTTCTGTCCAAGGCTTTGTCTGTTTTTTTTTAAATTCATATTAGTGGAATTAGCGGGTTGTGAAATTAATCCGATCTTTGCTTATTTTACGTTTCTTTGCTTTAGAGAAGCTTCAGGGTACTTGTATGTAAAATGGATCCTATTGATTGCTGCAGACTCCTTCTCTGGGACTGCGACGACCGTTTCTACTCGTACTACATTGAAGTTTCTTGCAATCAACAGTCGTGGAAGAGAGTTGTCGACAAAACTGCAGAGGAGTGCAGGTTCGTTTCTTTCCAATCAATCTCTTCCCTTTACTCTGCGACAGAGACATCCATTAACGTTCTTCGTTCCTTTTATCAATGTAGAATAGACTTATCTTGCTAATCCCTGGCATCTTCCAATGAAAAATAAGAAAGAGAATTCACCGATTGAAGGGCATGGCAATTCGTGGAGTTCCCGCCTGAGCCAGTCGTGTTTATTCGAATCGTCGGCACACGAAATTCCGCTAATGAAGTTGGTGCTTTCTTTTGAAGTGAATAAGCGAGTTCATAGCTTAAAAGCCGACTGCCTAGACAAAATTTCAGTCATCCTTCCTGGTTAAGAAAATCGAATATACGTGCTAAAGCGAAATATAATCGAAAATTTTTGTCATATTTAGCATGAATTAACAGTTTCCGCCGTCCCCTCACTCATCCTTCCTCGAGGGTTTGGGCACCCCATTTTAAGCCCCTGAGCGAGTTTATTTCCCTGACATGCCTGCCTTCAATTGCCAGTGTAAATAACGAGACTTGAGGTGTTCAACTGCGTGCACTTGGAGTGTCCTGCCAACTCCCCTCTACCAGAACCGGCCGAGAGAGAGCAGCCCCTTCCAGAGGGAGAGCAGTTGCCAGACACAAACGAGTTTTCTCACTGAGGGAAAGACATTGCATTTTGCTGTATATAGTCTTTTATTTATAGGTAGCATAGCTCGAATTCACTCCGTATGGTTTTGCGGATTATTTGTAAATAGGACGCAAGGCTTTTAAAGCATTTAGCCCCACTTAGTGGTTGCTGTACATATCTCGTTCTTTCATGTACGATACATACAAGAAATCATTAAAGTATAACAACTGCTACATTCCTGTGCTTGTATAAAAGTCGACCCGTTTTGATAACAAAGCAAAACATAGAAGAACAGTCATTCACTGTCTAATTCCCAAGAATTAATATTGACAAGGAAGTGCTCCGGAATACTAGCCGCTAGTCCTAGATTCGCTGTCTCCTTCCAACTTCAGCCTAGCCTGTTCCGACTGCTCCTTCAACTCTAGCAACTGTTCAAGTTGTTCTTCAGAGAAAGCATCCAGTTCCTTCTCGCTCATGTCTTTTCCAAGTTCTCCCTTCACGATACCGCGAGAAGACAGTTGTTTCGATAGAACCACGCAATATTCCTGAAGAAAAAAATCCTTGGATTCGCACAACCTCCTCGATCTTTAAATAAATAAAATATAGAGATCCAAGGCATCCAGGGTGATGACATTGGGTTTTAAACAATTCACACCGTCCACTCGCGTAGAAAGACGAGGGCATGATCGGGAGACGCGTTGCGGTGTCTTCTCCACTCGTCCTTCACGTAGATGTCACCCATAAGACGTGCGGGAAGAGGCAATCCGTAATGTAACCTCAACGCAAATCCGATGTCTCCAGTCACTGATACTCAAATGAAAACTCACAACAAATGAAAAACAGAATTTGCCAGAATGAACACGAACAAACAACTGGTTGCCAACCGTAAGATTCGTTTGTACAGCACGAGAGGGAAGAGAGCCGGGTCAATCTTCGCAGCCAGGGCGGCAGCAACTTTACGTCCCGCCATCTTCCTTCCCCGGACAATACGAACATGATTGGAACCTTTCCTCCCATCCAAGAAGATATTTTCTCATGTTCAAACATTGTGAGTGAAGATTCAAGTATCCAAGTAACGAAAGCCAACCATTTAATTCCATAAAAAAACACACTGGAAAGCAAATAAAACAAGAGAATTGACTTGATCTCTTAGAAAACAAGAAAATTCTAAATTAAACACTATCTCTACCTGTTCAACAGCAAAGCGCGTAAAACAACGATTAGCACGATAGATTTATCTATAAATTCATCTCTCATCAACATCTTGTCCTAGACTTTCTTCATTTAATGTGGAAAGTTGCACTTCCGACGCCTCGGCTTTCAGATAGCTATCTGCCTGAGAAATTGTACCAAGAATATAGAGAGAAAAACAAAGAACATAAATAATAATTTTAAAAAAGACTTTCTACGTAACGATACTGAAAATACCTCTTTACAGGGCGATATGACAGGAGAAATGGAATGACCATCCATTGCACGGGATGTCGACTGGAATTCTCTCTGCCATTCCCTAATCCTAATTTTTTGATCCTCATCATCATCCACCTTAAAATTATTTTCAAATATTATTTTTTTATTCTTTTAAGTAAAAAAGAAAGAATGTTAAAAGCCACACAAACCGTGCACTCTCCGGCGATATCCAATTCCTCCCCGCCAAAGATAAGAGTGACTTCAACTACAACCTCCTCATTTCCGATGCGGCAACCCCTTTCGTATTCGTCTAGCAGCCGTTCTCTCTTGACTTCTCTCGACGTTCCCTCTCCTCTGCTACCCCTCTTCCTCGCTGTTCTCTCCCTCATTGCCTCTAATCTGCTCTGGGTAAGAGATCTCATTCGTTCTTGCTGGCGAACGCCTTTGAGGTACTCTTCGACATCCTCAACGTTTTCTTTCTTTCAAACTGACCAATCCACTGTCTTCGTTCCAACACCAATATGGAAGAAGCAAACCTCGTCAAAGTTATCGTTGGAGGGCCATTCTTCGTATGCTTCGACTAGCGAAATGTCTGACCACGACAAGCGGCTGCAGAGAAATATGGATCCATTGCAGAACGAAAAGAAGCATTGTAATGACACAAAGTAACTAAACCCCTCATGGGGAGTGATTCCGTGTGATCGAGCAAAGCGAGCTTGAATCCCTGCTTCCCTTGCTTGTCTGTAACATTTGATATCTTCTACTATTGTCCCCGGAAAGAGACTAACTGGACTTTCCGTTGCAGAGTGGATCTCGGAACGTTGAAATGACCGGCCGCTCTGTTAACTGACACTCCGTTCCTCATTACACAGCGGATCGCATCGTTCATTCTTGCCATCGAAAAGTTCGGCTGGAAGATTCATGATATGGAATTTGAAAAGAAAAGGAATGTAAGCATACCCCCTGATGAGCATGGGCGTCTTGTTCTCCTCGGTTCCATACATCAGCTGGCCCATTCCTTCTCGGCCTCTCCTCCCCTCCAAATCAGACCTTTTCCTCGCTCTGCCCATGCCATAGTCAACCTCTTCCGTCCTTCCGAGACTTGACTCGCCATACAGACTTCCATCCTAGAACCCGAAGAATCACTCGAAACCACTGTCCAAACCCCGTACCTGCACAATCACGACTTCCTCATCATACTCGCATCTCACTGGAAGTGGCAATCGGCTCCTACTCATCTGCTTAACAATTCCATTACTGACGCTTTCATTTCCAGAGAAATACACACTACATAAATAGAACATGGGACAGGTACCAATAAAGGTTTGTGGTTTGAGATGTTCTCTTGTAACACCATTTATCAAACAAAATTAACAATTTCGAGAATACATTCTTATATAACAACTCACGTTGAACACTCAGATTCCGAAAAGGAAATTCAGTATAATAACATAACTTACAGCTATCATAGCCAAAAGATGATAGGAAAACGAAGCGGCGCGCTTCTTCACGCTTAACACACAAGAGGGTGTAGAAGGTGTTGAGGTCAGAAGTTGGAAGTGTTAGATATATATATGTAAGAGCAGAGCAGAAATCACAGAAGAGAGATTAAATCCTAGGTAAAAAGGGAAACGAAACATTGAAATCAATGGCAAATTCATCAAAAAGCTCACCGTTCTCGGCCAGTGTCAGGCAACAAAAGAGATCTTTTTATCAAGATGAGACACTTTTCTCATGGTTAGGAAACAACAATAACAAGGGTAGATATGAACAATAAAACAAATAATGATTAGAGAAGTAAAAGGGATTCACTCGCTGACAATGATGATCTTCTCTTCGTCGTCGTCCTCCTCTTCCATTCTCATTTCTTGCAATGCAACTCGTCCATTCATTCTTCTGTGTTGAGAAGGAGAGAAGGCCGCCCTCCTCCCCCTCTTCATGACGGGAGAGCGAGAGCCGTGGGAAGAGGCCGTCGAGGAGGCAGTCGGAGAGCGCAGAGACGGGCAATCTACTGAAACAAGCCTTCATTCTCATCCCCCATCGTGTCTGCACAACTGTCATTCGAATATGAAAGGGAAGAGAATAACTGACTGGTGTCATGAATGTTGGCACTGAGAGGAATAACAGGACGAGCGTTGGCGTGTTTCAGGCCACTGCTCCCCGTGGAGAACCTCTTCTGGGGATGGGAAACAGGGACAGTGAAGGCAGAGGGCGCTGAAGAACGGCCATTCAGCCCACCCGCCAATCCATTCTTCGGAACAGCCCCCGTCACTGCACGGCGGGGGGCCGAACCACGAGCAATTGCAGAGCGATACGCACGATGCTGATCCTGTAGCAGGAGGGATAACAGCTTTTGCTACCAGAACAACTGAACCAATTAATATATTTAGTAAGTCAAAATGCGAACTTCGGCCTCAAGAATCTTCCTCGCACGAACAGAATCAGATCGCTGTCTGAGCTTCCTCCGATTGAGGCTCTCGCTGTCAGCGACTTCCACATCCTGCAATTCATAACACAATGAGTGCAAGAGTGGGTAAGAGGAGTGAAGGAACCTCCAGTTCGAAGCTGTCACTGAGTCGGTTAACTTCCTTCTCCCCTTCGCTCTCCTCATCCTCCTGCTCTTCCACACAATTGCTGCAGTGCCATTCACAATGATCTCGCCGGGGCATTCTAAATAAGGCACCCGCTCACGATTAATTCATTTTCCTAATTCGGTTATTGGGATACACTTTTTGGGTATCTGCATTTGAATACGGGTTTCTGAGCAAATTTCGGCTTTGGCTGCAAACCATAATTTCCTTAAAACTTCATCAATTGTAAAACGGAATGTTCCATTCGATGTAATTTTTTATGCTCTTTCAAATGGTGTATAGTTTGTTCGCAAAAGAAATTAGTCTAAAGGCCTAAAATTGACTTTTTCTGTTTTTGGCCAATTTCTGGTGTTGAAATACTCATTCTTTGCACCATTAATGGGTCATATAGGCAGACTTTCCACATAACCTTTACTCTACAAGAAAGAGCAGTTAAAGCTGAGTCGGATACAGCTTTTTAATCAAAATCTGAGGATACCTTTTTTTAGGAATACGTATTTGAATGCTGACTGTTGAAGGCGATATTGCTGAATATTTTTTAGCAAATATTTCAAATTAGTTCTTTTGAAACATCTAGAACCCAATAACGGGTATTCCAGGATTCTCTGAAGTTCTTTCATGATATACCACTCAAAAGTACTCAAAAAGTCAAGAAATTTCATTTTTACGAGCCTAGATAGCGAAATAAATGTACGAAAACTCCTTCGAAGCCAACTATCAGGTCATTTGTGAGCAGGATTATCAAAAAGATCATAAGCATTCGAAAGAGCAGACTTTTACATAATATATCCACCGATGAAAGAGCAAAACCTGTACAGTTTTTAGAAATCTTGAAATTTCGAAAAAAAAATCCACGAGATGTTTCGACTATTTTGAGCTGTTCTGCGAAAGCTGGTACCAATGGAACTTATGTTCTGAAAACTGTGCCATTAGGTTGTTTGAGACGAGAAACATAAATTTGACGTTCATTTTCTACCTTTGACTACCATCCATGGTTCACTTGATCGAAATGAAATTTTTCTGCATATTATATTTCATTCTTTTGGCAAAAGTACCATGGATGGTAGTCAAAAGTAGAAAATGAACGTCAAATTTATGTTTCTCGTATCAAACAACCTAATGGCACACTTTTCAGAACATAAGTTCCATTGGTACCAGCTTTCGCAGAACAGCTCAAAATAGTCGAAACATCTCGTGGATGTTTTTCGAAATTTCAAGATTTCTAAAAACTGTACAGGTTTTGCTCTTTCATCGGTGGATATATTATGTAAAAGTCTCTGCTCTTTCGAATGCTTATGACCTTTTTGATAATCCTGCTCACAAATGACCTGATAGTTGGCTTCGAAGGAGTTTTCGTACATTTATTTCGCCATCTAGGCTCGTAAAAATGAAATTTCTTGACTTTTTGAGTACTTTTGAGTGGTATATCATGAAAGAACTTCAAAGAATCCTGGAATACCCGTTATTGGGTTCTAGATGTTTCAAAAGAACTAATTTGAAATATTTGCTAAAAAATATTCAGCAATATCGCCTTCAACAGTCAGCATTCAAATACGTATTCCTAAAAAAAAGTATCCTCAGATTTTGATTAAAAAGCTGTATCCGACTCAGCTTTAACTGCTCTTTCTTGTAGAGTAAAGGTTATGTGGAAAGTCTGCCTATATGACCCATTAATGGTCCAAAGAATGAGTATTTCAACACCAGAAATTGGCCAAAAACAGAAAAAGTCAATTTTAGGCCTTTAGACTAATTTCTTTTGCGAACAAAGTATACACCATTTGAAAGAGCATACAAAATTACATCGAATGGAACATTCCGTTTTACAATTGATGAAGTTTTAAAGAAATTATGGTTTGCAGCCAAGGCCGAAATTTGCTCAGAAACCCGTATTCAAATGCAGATACCCAAAAAGTGTATCCGAGATTTTTCCTCGTAGACACATGTTATGTGTAGTTTTTCCTCCTCTTTCTTATGGATGATTCGGTTTTCTGGACGTCATGGTAAAAAAAAAAGTTATTGCCCGAAAACCAGATTTGAAAAACTTAAATAGGATAAAACTCATAAAAATAAAAATGTTCGGAAATGGTCACCACGGACTTTTTTGTGTAGTTTTGAACAAGGAATCGAACACTGAAAAGATTTTCCAGAAATATTAAGTTTAACGGTAAATATGGTCAATCAAAATATTTGAACATTTTGACTTATATCTAAGAGAAAAAAAATTTTCAAAACTTTTTGACCACCTAAACCTTGTTATGAATTGCAGATACATCCCTCATAAAGTTTTCAAAGTAAAAGAAAACAAAAATTCCCGGGGCAGGCGTCCATAGCGGCCTCCTTGAGTCTTACAGAGAGGCTCTCTTAAACAGCCAACAACTCAATACTCGCACAAATATCAACACACCACGAATTTTCCCAATCAACACTGCAGAGAAAATTGGCATAAGAGCGAGAGAGTTGTTGCGCCCTCCTCCAAAGAATAAAAAGAACGAAAATAAGAGTAACCTGGAGAGTGGAGGATCGAGGCAGCCGAGGTGGTAAAACTTACGACAACGGTCGCATTTCACGAGAAGATGCAAGTCCGTTCGCTGCACACAGAATAGCACTCACTTTCATTTGGGGAATTAAAAGAATAAACTACGGAAGCGAAAAAAGAAAGGACCTGATTGCAAGTGTCGCACTCTTCAGGAGCGCAGATAGCAGCGATGGCATGGACAGGGGCTGGCAAGGGGCTTCCACCAATCACTCGCGTTACTTGACCCGTTCCACGAACCGAATTCGTGCGCTTTCGACTAAAGAAGAGAATATAAAAGAACTGTAAGACTGTATGGTGAGAAAGCAGGACAATAGTGGAAACAAGGATACCTACCCCACAGTGGCTTTCTTCGGAAGCGCCGAAGAGTTGAGGGCAGCGAGAACTGGGATCTTCTTGAACCCCATTGAATGAAGGGCGTCAAGCAACTTCTCAAGACGCGCCTTGACTGACTCGGTCTTCTCTTGTGCATCTGCCTTCTCTCGCTCAGCCTCAAACGTGAACAAGCTTGCGAATGGCAACTGTGTGGATAATGCTAATTCAAACCACAAGAAGACGTGGAATGAAGGAAAAGAAGCAAACCTCGTCATTCCGTCTCTGTTCTGCATTCTGCTCTTCGTAAAGTCGTTCATTCTCCTTCCGTTGCTTTTGCAGATGCGATTCCTCCGCTTTCAATCGCTTGTCTCGATGCTCGTAATATCTTCACAAAAAAAAAACCATCTGGCCACTCTTTAAAATGATAGCCTTGACTAACGAGACGAATTCAGTGGAGAAACCGGGAGGGAGAAATGGAATCTGCTCGATCTTGATCTCAACAGCAAGCTCTTGCTATTTCAATTGAACAACAAGAGGAAACACTTATCAGAGATACTGGTGCTAAAGCAGAAGACTAGGATGGAAAGGAACCTTAACAAAAGGCTTCTCGTATTCCTCCCGGTCGATATCGAGGAGAGAGGCCTTCTCTGCAAAGGCCTCCAAGAAGTGCGGCGATGTGTGGAGAAGACGGCCTCTGCGCATTTTCTTCTCCGGCTGTCAATTAACAAAGTAAGGATAGCGAAACTTTGTTCTCCAAGAGAAGAACTAACATGATCTCCAGTGTGATCAGGCCAAGCAATGGTTGTCCCGATCAAATCACGGTTCACTTTCATGCTGTGGTCAAGCATCTTCCTGAGTATACATCACTATGAGATAGAGAAGAGAAGTAAGCAGAACTGACTGCCGCGTCTCTTCTTCTCTCTCCGACAACTTCTTGGCTCCTCTTCCATATCGAACCATTCGCCGTTCTTCGTGCCTCAGGAAACGGTTATAACTGAAATACGGACGATTTCTTCTCATTTAATCAAGTGTAATTTTATTTCTAATCGTTCTTTCAACTCAAGTACACGAGATCAAAACGAACGCTTCTCGTTTTCGTCTGACATCTTCAGGAGCCGAATGATGTTTGCAGTGAATGAATCTAGAAATTTTCACAATCGATTTATTTTACGAAAGGTTCCAAAGATTAATTATCACAATATAATGTATCGATTCTGCGTCTAAAATTATTTTTCACCCCAACGTCGGAAGTGAATGATTTGCAGGCAGCAAATGTATCTCCTAAACTCACGGGGAGATGTCGCGCGAGCGAGTAAGGAGGGAAAGAAACGACAACAGTCTTCAATTCGTTACTTACATGAAAACCTAAATTCTCCCTGCTAGTTTTTTAACAAATTATTTTACCAAACAAAATGTTCAGGAGAGTCCCTAATAGAAGTGAGAACGCTGTTCACTTTTTTTGATACCATGCAATGATCTGTAAAAAAAAAGAACGGCAAACCGGGAATCGTGGTTGTTTTCGTGATCACTTTTGTCGTCCAAGAACCCCAAACTGCAAAATGAAACGAATAAATAAAAAGATAAACTAACAGGAGAACAGAATACCCCGAAAGCGAATTCCCGACTAACCGCTGGGCACAAGTCACGTGGTAGCGATGCTTGCACAGCGCAGCGTCACAATCGGAGACCAGGCCGACCCGAGACTCCAACCGATTTGAACAAGTCACGCACGACTAAACTGGTCTGTCATGGCAAAACGAAGAAATCCAGCAGATGTACCTTCTTGCCGAATCTTTTATAATCGACTTCTTGCCAGCTGATCGCGCTGAGGTTGACAACATCACCGAAAGTGACTCCGGGAGTGTAGAGGGCGCAGACGAGATGTACCCAACGACAGCCAATGTCTGCCAAGAGAACTCTGCACTCCACTCTCATCCAGAGTACGAACCAGAACGCTTGAATGCTCCGTAACGAGATGGGCAGAGCTCGCAGTGGGGAGGCTCGGTCAGGCCGTAGACACACGGCTCGCAGAACCACGGCTCCGTTGACGATGATGACTTAGCAAATTCAATAATATCATGTCAATAGTGCTTATTGAATTGTGCTTTTTGAATGAGACTGCAAGACAGGTCTGAACTCTACCTGGGTGGATCTATTTTCTGCAACATCAACGTCGTTGGTGTAGCAACATTCGTGGACCGCAAGTCCACATCTAAAGGTTGATTGCTTGAATAAAACGCCATTTGTAGGGGGAAAGAGAGGATAACCAATCAGGTCGAAAACACTGACTTGTCGCACTCCATTACTTCGTCGTCCACTGCAAATTGGCGTTGGTTCAGACAAATGCTGCATACCGGCTTCTGTCAAAAAGCTACGTTGATCTTTCTTGCAAAGAAGGCAAACACGTATGCATCATAACTGCCAGGCAGAACGAGCAATTCGTAAACTTAAAAAATCACAAATAGGAGAAATCACCCGACACGATGAAACGATGGCACAGAATATGAATAAGAAAAACGTTACATCGCATTTTTATTAAACCATCACCGCAGTATATATAAACTATTTTCTCGAGATATTAAGTCACAAACGAGAACTTTAACTGATCAGCAGAAATAATGAAGCTGTCACAAAGAGATGTAATATGCTTTCAACTGATTTTATCTCAACGGAATGAATAATCTGGTTGTGAGAGCGACTTACGCTGTTGTATAAATCTCCAGAAGCGTGCGTCACGAATTCCTTCTTCAAAGAGAAGAAGATTTCGGTTTATATGGCAGTCGCCGTGATAAAATAAAAGTAAAAAACAAAATTGACATCGTCAGCAGCGTCGTCCAAGTCGTCGCTGTTCTCTGCTTCCTGATCTTCCTCCTCAGCCTCCCCATCAGAAGAGCTCTCACTCGAGCTTTCGTCTCCGCTACCGTTCAGATCAACTCAATTTAAACCGTTTTGGAAACCGTCATGTCACATAAATATATATATTTATTTATTTATATGCTGTGTACATACGTGTATTTGTATGTATGTATGTATGTATATGTATATATGTACATATGTATATATATGTATATATATATATGTATATATATACATATATATATATATATACATATATATATATATATATATATACATATATATATATATACATATATATATATATGCCTTTTAGCGATTTTGTTAATGAAAAAAAATGAATATTTTAAGCGAGAGAGATACATCTGTATAAGTAAGTACGAAACAATGCAGAAGCTTAATGGGAAAGGCATAGAGAGAAGAAGAGGTGAATGTTTAAAATCCAAACTTTTAAAATCAGCATCATCTTCGCTGTCGTCTCCTCTGCCTGGCAGGAGGTCAATTATACCGACCGGCTTTATCTGCCGTTTTCCAGGAGCACGCTGCACTGAAAAGCAATATCACGTATAAATAGTCTTTAAATATTAACACACGATATATTTCCGACAAAAAAGTCCTGATCAAATATATTCCAGACAACATCTATGTACAAGCAGGAGAATTTCATCTACATTACAGACTTTGTAGATGAAACGCGAATGAGTATATGAACTGCCGCCACTTTTAAAGTAGATGATTCGTGGAACTTACTTCAGCCATCACCTACAAGAATACACTATCTATTTAAAAGTTATATTAATATGCATTCGGCAACGTGCAGATTAAAACGTCAACAACGGCCTTGCATCCAGACACTGGCCAGAGAGGAAGAGAGAGAGAGAAAGAGAGAAAGACCGTAGAGAGTGGTGAACTGATTTGCAGGGAGTAACTGACAGGAATGGTGGAGGAAGCTGTTCCGCTCTGCTTCCGTCATGTCTGCGAGAAGATCTCAGACGAAGAGGTCCAAAAAGATCTACACTCCCTGAGTAGCACCCGAAATGCTCGCTGTGCTCAAATGATCTCAAACGCGCCGCAACCGCTGACGCGTGAGATTAGATGCGTCAAGCGGTTAAGTTCCACACTGGACCACTAATTATTTTAAATGGTTACGGTGCTGTTTGCCCTTCCATTACGACGAGCTCTATGGTCCCGTTCAGCTGTTCTCGAACTCTACATATATTTAGTTTTTCATTAGGTTTTCTTGCCTCAGCTTTTCTTTTTTTCTTCGTTTTTGGTGTCAAATTCCGTTCTCGAATGTTATTCAAACAAATTTGTCTATAGTCGTTTTCATTCTCCTCACTCGTAGTTCTAAATATTCTTTTTCATTTGATACAATCAAGCTTGTTCTTGTGCGGAATAACCGCTATAAAGTAATTACAGCTAAAAGAAATGATAACAGAAGCATACAATATCAACATTTCTTTAAAAGTGTTCAATCACCAATTATACTTTTTATGGTAGCCAGCCCGGATAAGGACAAGCTTTGTTGTGAACTCTCGCGCCGGTCCTCGGAAGCAGAAAGAATGAATTCTGTATGAAATGAGTCCATAGAAATAAAAGCATATAGAAAGCCAACTGAATAATGCATTGAGGAGGAAAAGGGCTATAAAACAAATGAGACTTTTGAAGTTCGTGAAAAAAAATGTAATTTGTGGACAAAAGCAAAGTTTGAAGCAGGACAACGCGACCTTGGCATACTTTACATTTGATGATTTAAAAGAAAATAGAACAGATTTCCTCTCAATGAATGCAAACTCTGTGGGCGCGAGTTCTTGGTCCATTTCTTAATCCTTCATGAATAATCCATTTAGATTCTAGGATTCAACGAGGAATGTCTGAAGAGTGGATCACATTCAGAGCAGCAGCATTGAAGTCGAAATTCAAAAGAGTAAGCCATGTAAGCAAGGGAAAAACAGACACCGAGATCGTTAGAGAACATGGAAAGTGATGCCATGGAGAGGATAAAAGCAAGGAGCAGACACGAAAGGGGAGGGATGGGAGTCTCTGAAGATAAATGCATGATGGCGAGGGTGAACGGCCAGATGGTGTCGGCGCGAGCTACAACCAAGTACGGAGCCATTCATGCCACATCGATCGACAACCATTTCGTTACTATTTATTGTACCTGTATGCATTTCTGCTTCTACGCTCTCCTTTGTCTAAATAAGATTCCTGCTCTACCAATCAGAGGGCTTCCATTCATTCACTTGATGTAGACGCAAGACAAGTGACTAGGGGATATTAAGGAGCGGAGAGATACAGCGATAGAGAGAAAGAGGAGAGCGAGAGAGGAGAGCGAGAGAGAGAGAGCGAGCGAGAGAGACAGGCAGACAGACAGGAGAGGGAGAGATTCACTAACAATTAGAGACAGAGAAATTCGCAGACAAGGAGAGACAAAGAGAGGAGAGATACACCGAAGGAGAGAGAGAGATTATAGTCGCTGAAGTAGAGTGCGAGAGTGCGAGATAAGAGTGAGAGAGATATTCGTTGACAGGGAAAGACAGAGAGAGGGAGAGACTGACAAGGAGAGACAGAGAGAGAGGGAGAGACTGACAAGGAGAGACAGAGAAAGAGAGGGAGAGACTGACAAGGAGAGACAGAGAGAGAAAGGGAGAGATTCACCGACAAATAGAGACCAAATGGTATTCATGAAGAACAAAGAGAGGTACCAATTTTCCAATGAGCTGGAGGGAGTGAGAACAAGCTACCTAATGTCAAGAAATGGCAAAAAAGAGCGAGTGAGAGAGAGAGAGTGAGAGAGACAACAGAGACAGGCGAAAGGACCCAAAAAGAAGAGAGGTAATATATGGAAAATGGGTGATGAAGGAAAGGGCTCCACTGTCTTGATTGGGAGTGCGCTTGGTTGACTTTTGCTTACTGTTACCTGATTACCGCACGACTATTTCAAGGTAATTATTCGGAAAATGTTACGTTATTGGGTTAACGAGGTAAAATAAAGAAGTACCACCACTATTCTTCACTTGGATTGCTTCCATTCTTCTCATTTCAATTCATTGTTCACTGAAGCGGAATTTCCGTGAATATGTCTTACATGCAAGGCACTGCACCTTATATTTTCCTGGATAAACTGACCATCGAGGGGGCTTTCACATATATCCACGTGCGTGTCCTCTGCTTCCTTCTTTAGCCACCTTCAGGTGATGGAACTAATAGGAGGGAGAGAAAGAGGCAGAGAGAGAGGCAGAGAGAGAGAGAGAGAGATAGAGAGAGAGAGAGAGAGAGAGCATCACTGCTTCCTTCACTGCACGCATCCGTACGCCATTCAGCTCATTTAGCAGATGAAAATCTTTTTCGATGCGGAGCATATCTCGAATCTTTCCATTCTCTTCTGCCAGCCTCCGTCCTCTCTCCCTCTCATCCTCTATCTCTCCCTCTCCCTCTCTCTCTCACTCTCTCTCTCTCTCTCTCTCTCTTTCCCTCTCCCTCCCTCTCTTTTCTGTTCATTCTCTTCCCTCTTCATTCAAGCATCTGCTAAATACGTGCATGGAGTATCTTCCCCACACCTCACCATGTCATGCTTGTTCCTTTTAACCATTCGCTATCTCCTGTGTCTCTCCTTGTCTTTTGATTTCTTGTCTTCTCGGCCATTAGAACAGCAGCTTTCATGCTGAGCACTCTTTTTTTCGTCCTTCCCTCTTATTTCTCTCTTTCATCTCATTCTGTCACACTCTCTCACTCTCTCATTATCCGTCTTGCTACACCCGCTTAGGGCAACGACAGCTTACCTTTATCTTGCATTCAACCTGCGTCTGACTCTGGAAATCTCCTCTCTTTCTCTGCCTCTCTCGTCTCTGCTCTCTCACTCTGGAAATCTCTTCTCTTTCTCTGCCCTCTCACTCATCTTGAACCAGTTGCTTTTGCACATGTGGATGTGGCGAGCCGACTCAGTCATTGCATGCCTTCTTGAAGAGGACTGTGGCAGGGAAGGAGCACTGGCCCTTGCAGTCTTGGTTCCATGCTCTCCTACAGATTCAAGAGGACTCTTGCTTCGGTCAGTTACTTTCTTGTCTTCCCTATGCTTTTTTTCTGCTTTTCGATTCAAATCTATGTATTTATGTGCATACATTAAAATTCGCAAATTTTTCCTTTATGAATCAGGATGGAAAACATTTACTCCGTAATTTTAAAAATGCGACTTCGACTCCTAAAACAATGTCTCCATTATCATCAATAGCAGCAACATCTTGCCACTTCCCTCTACATTTGTATGTACAAATGAACATAAAAATAAAAATAATTGGCGTGAGGAACAAATTTTTTAAGACGTCTTCTTTTGACGTCAGTCTTGGTCTAAAATGGGAAGGCTTCACAGAGAGAGAGAGAGACAGAGACAGAGAGACAGAGAGAGAGAGAGAGAGAGAGAGAGAGAGAGAGAGAGAGAGAAGAGACTGCGCTGCTAGGCAACGACGTCTTCAAGGAGGATTGAGGAAAAAGAAGAGAAGCATCACGAGTGTTTTCTGAAGAGACACTCTCGCCACTACTAATTACTCGCAAACAACATACTTGTTTTGATAGGAAAAAGGAGAAGCTGTATGTCAACATTATACATATGTATGTACATAGCACAGTAAGAAATATTTAGAAGCAAAACTCAATCTTACTTGCAATTGTTCGGGAAGGGATTAAGCATATTGTATATATAGTATTGAATAATTTTTTCAGTAGAATAGAAAAGTGAATAGGTGAGAAATGAATAGGAAAGTGCAATTTACATCTATCATTTGTCGTTGATCACTTCCATCAATGTTGTATTACTACCTTCCTTTGGTTCTGTACTTCTTTTGACCTCTTTTCGTCTCTCTCTCTCGCTCTCTCTAATCCCGCTTTCTCATGCTCTCTCTTACTTTCTCTTTTCTCTCTCTTTCCTCCCATCGGCAACAACTTCTGTCTCAGTTGTTTCTCATAGCCGTGCCTTTCCCGTGTAGTTTCCCGCGTACGCACAGATGTGAGAATTTTGTCCCGGACTTCTCTTCTAGCTCAGCTTTCACTTCGTTTCTTTTCCATCTCCGGTCGCCGCTGGCTTCTACCATTTGGGTTGATAGAAAGCGGATCTTAGCTGCCATGAGTTCTTCAACTCCTTTCCACCCTGCTGAAACTGTCCATCCACTCCAATTCTCCTCCTTGTCTCCGTGCAACTAAGCACTAATGGTTAGCATCACATCAACTTATATATATATATATGTATGTATATCTATATATATAAACTTCTCCACTGGACACTTGTGGTGAATTTCTCACACATGGGAAATAAAATAGGCCTCCCTTCCTGCCGCGGGCCGTTAAATAAGACTTGATCCCGAAAACATGACCATTCATAAAAGTGGCGTGTCTTTTCGCAGTTAAAGTGTACTACATGGTAACTACATCAGTCGATGTCAGAATTCTACATCTACATGCAGAGATGTAGAATTCCGGCAAAGTCGTGGCCTCTTTGTATCCCTCTCTCCTTTTATATCTCTATGTTATTTTCCCTCTCTATGTCTCTCTCTCTCACTATCTGACTCCCTCTGCGTGTCTCTCTCTCTCTCTCTCTCTCTCTCTCTATATATATATATATATATATATATATATATATATATATATATATATATATATATATATATATATATATATATATATGTGTATCTCTATCTCTATGCTCTATGGCTCTCTATCTTTCCCTCTTTATTTGTGTATGTATGTATGTCTCTCTCCTCCTCTTTTATATCTCTAACTTTTTTGTTCATGTAGCACCGGCATAGGCCATGGTCCAGATGTCGGCCCGGCCCACGCTCCTGGGCCTGACACCCGTAAGTGATACGAGAGTCCAATAATCAGTGATGGTCTTCTCGTGTGTAATAAAGTTGAGGGATCATGACTGACGAACACTGAATGTTGCCTGCTGTTTCTTGACCGCTATTCTTTGCCCCTTTTCACTGATTTCTCAATCTCTGCACTCCAATCATCTCCTCGCCATCCTCCCTCCTTCTCTCCCTCTCTATCCCTCTTATTCAATCTCTCTAACTCTCTCTCTCTCTCTCTCGTTCTCTCACTCCTTCACTCTTTCTCTTTCTTTTTCTCTTCTAATTTCTCCTCTCTGGTCACGTTAGCGTCTTCATCTGCCTTGGCATCTAGGATGAGCCCCGCTCTCGTGAGGGTCGCTCCTCTGCTAGAGAGTTAACTCGTGTTTCCCGTCTTCCTTACTCTCCTTCTCCTCATTCTGCGTTCCCTTCCACTGAAGTCGCGTCGAGTGAATCAGAGCCTCGCCTTGTCTTCCTTTTCTTTCTTCTTGCCTCATCATCCAGTCGCTTTCTCTTCTTCGATGAGCATTCGGATTGTCGCAAGAAAGGCCAGTTTCTCTCATAACATCAGTTGCTGCCTGCCTTTTAACTTTATTTTTAATTTCGGAGTACTCTACATACTTTTATGTACATACATGCCTGTATGTATGTACATATATGAGTTATGTACGTCGTCAAACGTTTCCTCTATTTTTCATAACTTTCTCAAGTACATATATACATGCATACATACAGATATGCATGTACGATAATATTTTAAATTAGCATGCAATACTCTAGCATTTATGTAGCTGCATATACATATATGTACCTACATACATACATTAGTAATAAAAAGAAAGTTGCCTTAAATATCTCTTCTAGCATTCCACTGTTTGAGGAACTGTAATGGTGTGTCTCCCTGAAAGGAAGAAGTGTAGTGAACACTGCCGAGACAGGAGTTGCTTGAAGAAGGGAAGACCCAATTGACTTAGTCGCCCTCCCTCGTGTTCTTCCTGTCGCAGTCAACTCGACTTGATTGCGAGCTCGGGGAATAAAGAAAGCCACGCTCTTAGCCACTCTCCCTGACACCTCCGTTTTCCACTCCTTTCCGATTCTTCGTCTCTCTCACTCTCTCTCACTCTCTCTCTCTCTCTCTCTCTCCCTCTCACTCTCTCTCTCTCTCTCCCTCTCACTCTCTCTCTCCAATCTCACTTCTTTATCTTTCTCTTTCATATCTACATATGTATGCTCTTCATCGCTTCTGTTCTCAAGACCTATTTAGGATTCCTTTCATGGCAAATGAATATATGTATATATAATTTGTACATATGTACGTATGTAGTTGTACATTCACATTCTATTTAAGGGTAATTGTGTTGCATGAAAGGAAGCTAACTAGGCTGATTACAGATATCAATTTACATATCTTTCACTTTCTCTCTCTCTTTCTCTCTCTCTCTCTCTCTCTCTCTCTCTCTCTCTCTTTCCCTCTTCTTGTAGATGCAGCCTTGGATTGAAATTCTTGTCGTTTTCACATGAGCAGCGTTCTCCTCGCATCCTCTACTCCTTGGCTAACACTTGCTCGATCTCATTCACATGTTGTAGCTCTCTGCTAGTCTTGCCTGCCCTCACTCTTCTCTTCTCTCGTTCTCTAATCCTCCCTCCGTCCCTCGCTTCCTCTCTACTCTCCTCTTACACTCTAATCTTCCCCTCTATCTCCATTTCTCTCTTTTTCTATGCTTGGCCCCTCCTTCCTGGGAAGCGCAATCGTGCAGTGTGTCGGAATGCACAAGATGACATGAATCGGAGTGCAGAACTTGGTTGGTCGGTCGAGGTAAGAAAAGGAGAGCGGAAATTCCTCTCACTTATGTACATATGTAGCCTTCTAAAGTTGATATAAATTTTAGAAAGGATAAGAAAAGTTAATTTATTTGTGAAGATCAAAGACCATTGCGTGTTCCTTCAGAAGGTGCATGGAGGATGCAGCGCGGGGAGCGAAGAGCGAGGGCAGAAGCGAGGAACGGGGAGGGGGGTGCACCTGGCCGTGCCAGGGGCTTCTCCCTCTCACTCTCCCTCTCCTCCGTCTCTTCTCTCTTCCTCCTCCTTCCCTACCAACCAACATCGCCGTGCAACCTCGGTCTGCTTCGGAGGTCAGCATTTTTCATTCTTCCTTCTCCGTTCCATCTTCACTGTCTTTCTTCGTTCCCTCCATTGACAATTCCTTGCGACAGGAAAATAAATACATGCTTTAGCATAAATAGAGCTTAAAACGTTAGCTGCCTTTTTCATTCCAAAGAAATCTATTTCTCTCTCTCTCTCGCTCTCTCTCACTCTCTCTCTCTCTCGCTCTCTCTCTCTCTCGCTGTCTCACGTGGTGTTTGCGTCACTTTCCCTTCTTTTGTCTCTCTTATTGGATGCTTCATTTTGACATGCTGTTTTGGCCCCCAGTCAGTAGAACCACCTACAATTCAGGGGAAATCACTTATTTTAAAAAAAAGACCAAGAAAGTTCATTTTGCAACACCGGCTGGAATTATACATCCGTTGTTGGCTCGGAGAGAACGAGCGCCGTTAGGAACGGACTTTCTCTCTCTCTCTCTCTCTCTCTCTCTCTCTCTCTCGAATGAGAGAGAGAGAGCATGATCATGAAGGAGTGATGAGAGAAAGAGAGAAGGCGAATGAAAGTCTATTTTTCTCTCTTCCTAAAAGAACAACGCGATCACGTAGTACATTTGAATGGTCATTCCTTTTCCCCTTGCCAGAGATGTAAACAGACCTGGCACTTCTTCTCTCCTCACCAGCCCTTCTTAGATTGTGGAAGGGGGAATTGCAAGATGCGTGGTGTGCTTGAAGATGTGTCGACGGCGGCGGGCACCTCGGCAGAGACCTACGTGAGGGTGAACGTGGGAGGTCGCGGCTTCTGCGTCCGCACCGAATTGTACACGGAGGAGGCCACTCTCATGCACGTCTTCGTCAAGGCCAACCATGCCGCCAGATGCCAAATTGTCAGTCTTCAATGTCAGCCCAGGCTGTACAACCTGGAAGCTTCTCTCTGTCGCTTCTACGTTCATTATCTCACCAGAATGGCCTCTCATCCACGCTCTCTTCTAGCAGCCAGGAGGTGCACTGTGCAAGCTCTTCTTGGATTTGCTTCAATTGGTCTTCTGCCGCAGTCTTTCCTCTCTCTCTCTTTTTTCCTCTCTCTCTCTTTCTCTTTCTCTCTCTCCCTTTCTAACTCTCTCTCTCTCTATATCCTCTTTCCTGTCGCATTCCTTCTCTCAGTTTAACTCTTGAATTCCTTGCCGACAGGCAAATGAACAATTTCCCTTATCCCGTCTTCTTTGTGTGAATCTTTAAATATTAGATCAGCTTCTTCTTCCATTCTTGCAGGCCGATGACTTTCTGGCTGATACGGGAGAATATTATTTTGAACGAAATTCCAAGCTTGCTGATCATATAATGGACTTCTTTAATACGGGTATGTTGTTTCTCTTTCTCTCTCTCCCTCCTTCTCTCCCCTCCTTCCTATCTCTCTCTCTCTCTCTCTCTCTCTCTCTCTCTCTTCCTTTCTCTCTCTCCCTCTCTCTCTCTCTCTTCTATCCTCTCTCTCTCTCTCTTCTATTCTCTCTCTCTCTCTTCCTTTCTCTCTCTCCCTCTCTCTCTCTTCTATCCTCTCTCTCTCTCTCTCTCTCTTCTATTCTCTCTCTCTCTCTCTCTCTCTTTCTCTCTCTCTTTCTGTTTTCTTTCTCTCTTCCCCTCTCTCTTTCTCTGTCCTATTCTGCATTTCTCGTTTTCTTCTCATTCTCCTTGAAGGTTCGCTTCATCGTCCTCCAAATGTTTGTACCGAGCGTTACAACGAAGAGCTTCGTTTTTGGCAGATTTCCTTAGATCAGGTTGGTTATATTACATTTTCAAACTCTTCTCATTCGTCCATTAAATCTAGTGCTATATCCTTTTTCTCATCCGTATTTTCGTTCTCTGTCTCTCTCCCTCTCTCTGTCTCTCTGTCTTCTCTCTTCCTCTCTCTGTCTCTCTCTCTCTGTCTTCTCTCTCCCTCTCTCTGTCTCTCTCTCTCTCTGTCTTCTCTTTCCCTCTCTCTGTCTCTCTCTCTCTCTTTGTCTTCTCTCTCACTCTCTCTGTCTCTCTCTGTCTTCTCTCTCCCTCTCTTTGCCTCTCCAGATGGCCGCCTGCTGCAGCCCCATGAGTGCGGGAGTCTCAGGCCGCGCTCAGTCAGCCGTCCCTCCCGATCCTCCTCGCGAAGACTTCGAAACTGAGTTTGATGGGGTGCGTATGCTAAAAAAGTTCATTCTTGCAAATCTTAAAAAGATGACGGTGGAAAGGAGAAAGAGAACTGATAGTTGAGGTCTTCTTATCCACCCCCCGTCGAGTGGTGTGGCGATTCCTGGAAGATCCGCAGTCCACGACTGCCGCAGCCGTCTTCGCCCTTCTCTCCGTCTTCTTTGTTTTCGCCAGTGTAATTGGTATGGCCATGTCCACTTCTCCCCTTTCTCTCCTAATATGAATGTCTACTTGAGGATTGATTCTTGGCTCGATGCCAGAATGGCAGGCCGACCCCTCGGATGCCACTGCCTATCACAACATGCATAACCGGCCAAAGATCAGCGAGGTCCCCCCCCCCTTCCCTCCTCTTTAGACTGGAATGAATCCCTTGCAGTCCGACTCTGCAGGCCGCAACCCTCACAACAAGTTCGCCCCCTTCGAGAGAAACGATGAGTTTGCTGACTTCGTCTACAAAGCAACGGATGACCCTTGCGCTTTCCTCGTGCTCCTCGAGTACGTCTGCATCGGATGGTTCACCTTCGAGTACATTCTGAGGTTGGAGAAGAACCATTCCTCGTTCCTCTCCATCTCAACTTACTTCTTCTTCCAGGTTCATCATCTATCCGCAGAGGCGCGAGTTTGTGATGGGAACACTGAATCTAATCGACATGCTGACGATTCTTCCTTTCTATCTCGAGTTGGCTCTCCCTCTCTTCGGTGTCTATGCTTCATCCTTCAAGGAAATCACAGGTCTTCTATTCACTTCCTTTTAACTAGTTAATTAATTAACTATTTAATTAATTAACTAGCATTACACAAGGCCTATTTGTTGTGTCCCTCTTTGTCCAACAAACCTGTACAAATGCATGTACACGTCGAAGACATTTCTTCAGCCTCGCGCAAGACCCAGACATGGAATACGTGGATAGGTAAAGAGATTATATCATTAGGAGATATCGATGGATCTTTCAAGATTTACCATGACGGCGGAACTGACAATTTGTTACTTCTCATTTTGACACACTCATCCTGTGTTCCGATCAGAATGAAGAGAGTGAGAGAGGAGGTAGAATGAGATAGCGAAAACGATAGAGGCGGAGAGAGTGAGAGAGAGGTAGATAGAGTGAGAGAGAGAGAGAAGAGTAAAGGAAATTGGGAGTTGAATGCTGCTTGTGTCCATTTTGGTTGGCACTCCGCTCCTTCCGTTCTTGCTCTTCATTGGTTGAGCATGCCCTTCTTGTCTTCTCTTGCTGTTCCATGGAAAGCATGCCACTCTTCACTGAACTCATCCTAGCTCGATCTCCGTGTCTAACTGTCCATTTTGATGTCTTCGTTGTTCCATTGTTGTGACCGAGCTCCACTTGGAGGAAGAAGGGCGGCTTTTCCAGGTGCTATGCTTGTCATCCGAGTGTTGCGTGTTCTCAGAATGGCAAGAGTCTTCAAGCTCGCACGATACAGTACAAGCCTACAGGTGAACTCTCTCTCCCTCTCTCTCTCTCTCCCCCTCTCTCTCCCCCCCTCTCTCCCCTCTCTCTCTCCCCCTCTCTCTCTCTCCCCCCTCTCTATCCCTCTCTCCCCCCCCCCTCTCTATCTATCTATCTATCTATCTATCTATCTATCTATCTATCTATCTATCTATCTATCTATCTATCTATCTATCTATCTATCTATCTATCTATCTATCTATCTATCTATCTCTGTGATCGCGCTTCCTCTCCCCATCTCGCTCTCTGCAGACCTTCGGGCAGACTCTCCGCTCTTCCATGACAGAACTGTCAATGCTTTCGATGTTCCTGGTAACTGGAATCGTCTTTTTCTCCACAGTCATGTATTACCTCGAGAGAGAGGAGCCTCAAACTGACTTCTATTCCATTCCCGCCAGCTGCTGGTGGTGTGTGTAAGTGGAGCTTTCTCTTCTCTCTCTGCTTCTTTCACTTCTACCTTTTTAGTGTGACGATGGCTACGGTTGGCTACGGTGACGCGAAGCCAGTAACAACATGTCAGTCGCACTTCTTTATCCTTGTCTACCCCCTTCTCTCTCCTCCTTCCTATCTCCATCGTCATTCACTCCGCTCTTTCCTCTCAGGTGGCAAGCTAGTAGCAACAGCGACAAGCATCTGCGGTATAATTGTGCTGGCCTTTCCCATCTCAATGATCGTCGAGAAATTCGCGACTGCTCAGCAGAGGACGATTGAAGAGATGCAGATACAACAAGGTTGCCCCCCTCCTCTTCCATTTCCTAGCCCTCGATCCCTTCAGCTCAAATGTCTGCCGTGGCCAACAACTATCTGCTCCGCCGTTTCCCAACTCGGCGACGGACCCACCGTGACCCTCTTCAGCCCAAGAGGGAACGAAGATCTGCTCTCGATGCCTGAATTCTTGCATTTTCCCCGGCCTCCGCAATCCACCCTCCCCTTCCAATTACTGTACCCTCCTCGAGCTGCATGATTCCACGAGTACTGTTTGATCCTAAACTGAATTAATTTGTTGATTACTCACTTCGACTAAATATCCGATACCTTGCCACCCACTTCTTGGTTTGCACTTCATTTACCGATGGTATCCTAAAGACACAATAAATGAGCAACTGGCATGGTTCCAGTAGATAAAAGAAAAAAATAAACCGGTAGATAAATCAAAAATCAGACCTATAACATTCCACAACAGAGAAATATACACTAGTAGGTGCCTAAAGTAATGACTAGAGACATCTGACTAACAGAAAAGCAAAAGCATGGGACGAAAGCGAAAAGTTAGAAAAGCAGTGAGTGCATCCGTGGTTTCTTCATTCCAGGGGGAGACTTCTGTCTGTCTGCCTTCCTTCCCAATCATCATGCCTTCTTCTCACCTAAAATTAGTAACTGCTTTTAGAGGAAAATAGTAAGTCCTCTGAATAAAAAAAATTATAAAATGAACCAGACTGCCAAAAACACAATCTATTTGTTATTAGACAGACAGACAGAAAACGGGTTCCATTCATCCTTGTCCCACACCGCTCTCGGTTTTTTTCTACTAACTCAAAAATGCTAATTCCATATTCATTCATTACGGAGAACACTCACAGCCCCATACAGTGCATATTCTCACCGGAAAAGGGGCTTGGTTACCACAACGCTGGTTGAATGCAAGCTCTTGCAAGATAAGCTGAACAACGAATTCACTCAAATGAAAGCTGCTCATGGTTAACTAGCAGAATCTTATGTATTAGAACTGCTAAGAAACAGGCAGAGCATCTAGAGGCTACTGAGCTTGCTCCCCAACAATGGCGCTGCAAGCCATCTCCGCAGCACGAAGGATGCCGCGGGTACTGGGAGCGTCCCTTGCAGGGGGAATGCGGAAGTGGAGGCTTCTCCAGCACGCCTCTGCCCCCCTTTCGAAGGACAGCGAAGTGCCCCGGCAAGCTA
>CALZFC010000031.1:0-55000 GCA_945643635.1 Allodiplogaster sudhausi | reverse complement strand
CGGACAAGACGATACATTTAATTGATGATTATTGCCAGAGAGACCGTGAAATAAAAAGGTTTGAATGGCTAGTGATGTGCAGGTTTGCACCGTAGACTACGGTAGGATTGTGCGGTAGGACAAAGTTGCAGAAGGGTGTAAATTCTACCACACGGGGCGTTGTCCTATGTTGATAAAGTGTTTATTAGTACGGTAGATGTAACGGTACATCGGCAAGGGGCTAATCTGGGTTATATGGGAGGGATGACACCATATAAAGAAAAAGCACTGCAGGTGAACCTGAAAGTGCAGTCCAGAGTGGAAGATGTCAGCTCAGACTGGTCGTCTTCAGGGGATGTCATGACAGCCGAGTTCTGTGAGGACGATGCCAGAAGACGGAGATGGAGAGAGAATGGAGATTCCAGCTCGTTCCTTATTTCCAGAAGCTCCCATCAACTAAAACTCGACCATTTCGGCAATATGAGATGGAGAGAAATGAGTTCCTTCGTCATGAAATAAACTTACAA
This sequence comes from Allodiplogaster sudhausi, assembly GCA_945643635.1. Classification (NCBI taxonomy): domain Eukaryota; kingdom Metazoa; phylum Nematoda; class Chromadorea; order Rhabditida; family Diplogasteridae; genus Allodiplogaster; species Allodiplogaster sudhausi. The sequence continues at coordinate 54,494 of CALZFC010000031.1, read as the reverse complement.
CCAAGCACTCCTCGACAGAAAGAATGCAAAGTCTATCTATCCACTTAACTTATTAATGTCAATGTGAGCCGTGACTTTTCATTTCAAACATAAAAAATGCGAGCCGTAAGACCAGAGAAAATTCTACTTGTGAAAAATGGCAAAACTCAATTCCTTGCCGAGATCAAACTCATCCGAGAGTAGTAACAGGAGAGCAGTTAATATTTGGTAAAATGTCCTATTTATCATTAGTAAACGCCTATTATATTCAAATCCAGCGCAAGCAAGCAACACTTAACGCCTTGCATTTTACAGCAATTCACTGAACATTATGGGTATCCGTAAATTTCTTTGGAGACTATCTTTTCCTCTAATATAAAGACCATGAGGAAATGAGATCTGATCTAATTTTTAAGTCACTAATAAAAAACAGAAACGAAAGGCTTTAAGCACCGGACTAAATCTTAAAAAGAACTTCTAAGAAATTCAATATAACCAATAAAGCGCACACCGAAAACGTAGTCTAGGCAAAATTCAGCATCGGGTTCCAAAATGGACAAGATTAAACATACTTGTTAACCAGTAAGTCATCCAAGAAAGCAAGAGAATGGAGAAAGAACGAAAGTGGCCCTTAAAGGAGGAAAGGAATGATGGCTTTCCGGTCACTCGGATAGTTTGAGAAGTGACTGCGGTACCAGCGATGAGTGATCTGTGCAGCGAACACTTGGTTCACCACCACGAAGCCAACCATCGACTGCAAGTAACGACTATGAGAGAAGAGGAGAGAGGAGAGAGAGTGAGAGAGAGAGAGATGAGGAAGTAACCCTGAGGACTGCGTTGCTGGGAGAGATGAGCCATAGCGAAAGGTAGATCAGGCATTCCAGAAGGAAATGAGGGCAAGAGATGTATTCGAACCAGCCTCCGAAGCAGATGGCGTGCAGGTGATTACGGACCAATCCTCAACACACAACTCCTTTCTTCACTCGCATATTAAGCCTGTGAAAGATTATTTCTATGTTTTTAATACAATTCGAAAAATTAATTTAAGACTTCAGAATACCATCAGAATCTTTGCGAATATCTGCCAGATAACGAGCTATCTTGTTTTGTTGCCAGTTAGCGAAGAGGAAGACGACTAGGCCAGCAAGCTGAACCGGCGACGGAAATGGTAACTCGAGTGGAAGTCCGTTCTCTCAACAAAGAGATAAGCATGTAATCCAGACGCGCAACAATCTTTGATGACAAGAGCAACCTCGAGCAGCCACAAATCCTTCAGTGTCGCAAACGATGGCAAGCGGGAGGAGAAAGTAATGCAAGAGGCCGGTGAGATAATGAAAGATATTCATTTCGGTGTCTGAGTACACCGAAATGAACAAAGTCTCGGAGCAACTTAAAGACTTCTCATTAAGCAATTCCTCTCATTAGACAAAACCATAAACGATCAAGAGAATCCCAACCGTCTGAACACATGAATCATCAGCAAAGTGAGCATGAACATCCCGAGAGGAAAGGTTGCTGTAGAAGTAACACGGTGTATATTCAAACAAAAACAAGAATATAAATAAAACACTAACTCTGCGGTTTCCCTTTCGTGAAGGCACGAAGAAATCCAGAAATAGACTGGTTATAATGAACAATTCCCTCGTGATACATCCAACCAAGTCCGATCCAAAACCCAATCGACAAGACTCCCAGCAGGTAGAAGTGTCGAAACCATCTCAAGCAGATCATTTAACAAACATCTAATAGAGAAATAGAATCCGGGATAACAGAAAATTAATAAAGCTTAACCCAAGAATGTTCTATGTGATAAGGCAAATTTAAACACAAAAAACCTTTTAGGGACCGCAATAAGGTGAGTGAGAGAACGATATGCGTGAGTGGTTGCTTTGCCGTATGTCGTCAATTCACCAACTACTCCAGCCGCCTAAAAAACACGTTCAATTATTGTGATTTATCCAGCTATATTTGTTGAACCATGTAGAGTAAATGATTAACGAACATTCGGAAAGAACAGAGTGAAGGTGCAAGCGACTGTTATAGCTGCAGTGATGGCGGATTCGTAGAGAGGGAGCAAACCCTCAGCCGGCACTAACTCGGTTAGATTACGGGCAGCGGCCGTCCACTCAGAGTACATCTACAAGATATGATCTCAACCGTACGCATCACAAACACGCGCGGTCATCACACAACTCGAATGTCGAGAACTCAAAAGATGATTCATGAATGACTCCACGTAGAGCAGGACCGCACAACAAATGAAAGAAGGGAATGTTTCTGTTATGGTTCGTTCAGTTAGCGGATTCTGTCAACGAAAGATCTCCATTAAGCTGGGCAACACTTCTTTAGAGAAGACACAGCTGCAACAGCAGAAGAGACGGAATGAAGGAAATGAGACTGCGATGGGAAGAGGAACAAGAGAGGTGGTCGTGGCAACGCAAAAAGGGCACCATATGCAAGAGAAAGCAGTCGACTGCGACAAGTGTATTGGGCCATGAGGTGCAAAAGGAAAAGAGGAGGAGAGAACGAGAGGAGGAGGAGAGAACGAGAGAAGGAGGAGAGTGAGTGAATGGCATGGAGAAGAGAGGCGAGAAGGGAGTAACTACGCTGCAGTCTCCACTCTCAACAATTCTGAGAGCAAACCTAGTTATTCCTCACTCTCGAGTCTCTCTGCATGGGGGAGAAAAGCAATGAAATACTGAACACCTACCTGCCGCAGGAGAAAGCACTATGAACCTATTGCCAGTGGGAAAACGGATTTACAACCTGGAAATAGTTCCATGGCGGTAAGGACTACGAAAATTTTGAAAGCATTTTCGGCAAAAATAGATGACCTGTTTAATTGTGAACTAAACAAAAAGCACGTTATCAGCACAGCGCGACTATGCTCCCGTAGTCACTTCATGACCAACATAAGTACAACAGAGAGGAAAGGTACCCGTGCTTCCTGCTTTCTAAATTCAAGTTTCGCTGTTATTTACAAAAGAAGTTACCCATCCTCCAAGTCAACCAGGAGGAAACACTGATGGGCTTTCCGTCTTAAGTGATTGCCGGGAAGATTCTTGAAAAGATAACAATAAGAATAGCGGTTCACACAACTTATGCAAAAGAAAAAGAGTAAATTGCAGCGAAAAGCTCCAACACTTGCCCACGCTTCTTCCAAGATTTGCAAATGACGCGAATGTATGCGTTGTAAATCAGAAGACACCGCGGTAGGCTCAAGTGAATCGCAGGCTCCTCTGCCACTTTCATCAACTCACAATGCAAACAACGTGCTTGGCAACATGATCATCACAACAAATTCACAATTTTTCGGGAAATTCGAGCAGATTGAGTGGAAATTATAACTAGCGAGTGATTAAGAAAAACAGTGACGAATAAGCGCGAGACAATATGAGTGTCAAAGAAAGCGTTCCACCAACGAGCGAAATATGAAAAATCGTATCAATTCGATTCTGAGAGAATTTTCGTGGAAATATCAGTTGTGTACGGTCAGTAAAATATTCAAACCTGCTAAAATTTGCAGTTTTGGAACATTTGGCCTGTTCATTTTATTAATTATTAATTAGGATGCTTCCATGGCACTTTCGTATACTTTTAGATGACGTTGCTGGAGAACAATGAATTCCTCGATCAGCTGGGCAAGTTCTTCCTGAATTCGCGTATTGGAGACCCAAAGTCGGTCTCCATCACAATGAAACGATGTTAGTATTCTTTACTTAATTCTAGTCGTACTAGTTGATTTGGCGTCCTTGTTCCTCTTTCGAATGTATGATATCTGAGTGTTTTAGATGATGGAAGGACGAAGCCTCTCCCAAGAGACCCCAAGAAGGCTGAAAAGCCACAGCCGCCATCCTGCTTGTTTCGTGTTCGGCTTGGATCCAAGAAGATCAGCACGGTTGTAAGTGGTATAAATGTGGTCTACTCCCACAAAAGTTTTCTTTACACTAAATTGACAAAGATTTTCCAGGTCCCAAGCAAAGAAGTGAACAAATTCCACGCTTCCTACTCTGCAGTTCTTCGTTCCAACATGGACAACCTCGAGAAGCGACCGAAAAAGACGGATGAAGACAAGAGGGTCTGTTCGACGAAGAGTAGTTTCATTTCATAGGGTTGCGACGTGAAAATTATCGTATTGGGTTTCGGCGTCAAAATTATCGTATTATTGAACATGACTACCTTTCCTGAATTTTTGGCTTTACGACCTCATTGCTTGTGATTATTTTTTGACGATGAGGTACTAATGTTCCTGGCTCTACGTTCTTGAGAACCGAGATTCCTTTCGCTAAAAAATTTACAAGCTTTCCTTTTTCAGTGGGGGGAAGAAATCAAACAACGCTCTCTTTCAAAACTGTGCGAAACCTATAATTTGGCAATTTCAGGCGAAGAAACCGAAGAAGACTACAAAGCCCCAGACAACAGAATCTTCCAAAGTAAAGGTCTGTTAATTTTTTTCATCGTCAATTATGAACTTTTTTATTTTATTTTATTTTATTTATTTATTTATTTTTTTTTAAATTTATTTTATAACTGAAATTTGTATCATTCGTTAATACATCATGTTACTTTCTATAATGAGTATAGTAAATATAGTTCTGCTTTTTTTATAGTGTAAAACACGCCTTAAGAATATCTCTTTCAGGCTACACCCGATTCTCAGAAGAAGTGAACAATTCTCTCTGCACTTTCACCGTCTTTGTGATGCATTCTGGGTATGATGGATGAAGTAGGGATTTTTTTAAATACCAGATATTTACATCATATCTTTAAGGAGAAACTGTTTACGTCTTATAATAAATTATTTGATTTTAGCCCATTGTGGGTAATGCAAAGATCGCTTTGTAGCTATTTAAGACCGAGATGACATACTTTCCTTTTTTCTGGAATTACAAGTTAAATAGGAATTTTAAATATTTTTGTCGGATTGTTTTTGCCTTCGAAGATAATTGCCGAACATGAATGTTCTTCGTTCCTTTCGTTGATTGTACCGGAGTGCTCTTCGGAACCCATCTACTGGTATTCTCTGTTTATCTTCACCAACTGTTAAAGTAATGATAGGGAAGATAAGTTCGTCTGAGCCGTACGACTTACAAGGGAAGCCTCTTTCCATAACCCAGCCAATCGTGATCCAAGTAAGTTTCCTATGTAGTCCTTCTCGAAAGATGTGTATTAAACTATTTTAAAACTGCGCTCGTCGCATTTGCGATTTTATATGAATTTTTGAAAAATGAGTAAAATTTACATACGAAATGCTCGAACTTTATCAGTCGTGGTTTTGACTCTACTAACGTGGCGTTGGCAGCGTAGTGGGTTGCGCTCCCGCCTTCAATTTTCGAGGTCTGGGTTCGATTCCCTTTCCTGACGAATTTTTTGCTGCTACTGTTTTGTTTATAGGGTAATAAAGGGCACTCTAAAGAGTATTTTTAAGCGATTTTGAGTGTATGCAAAACCTTATTATAATACTTTTGCGATGTACTCTATAAGAAAATTTTTCGGCAATATCTTACTTCTCCAAGATTTGCGATCCGAAAGAGGCCGTCCCAATAGGGGAAAATTTTTCCAAAAATTTTTTTTTTGAAACTTTCCCCAGGGGGTTATTTGATGCCAGGAAACCGAATCTGAAATTCGTTTTGCTCGATTTTGCCGTTTCCAAGAGTTACGGTAGTTTTCGGTAATTGACATATTTGCTTCAAATTGGCTAGAACTCTATAATTGGGGGATATTTGTGTCGACTAAACCAAATATGAGATGTGTTTTGATTGATTTCGTAATTTTCAGAACTTACGGTATATCAGTAAGTATTACCATGCCTGACAAGGGAACCATCTGAAGATAAGTTGGAGAATTTTGATCTCACCTATCCAGATCGATAGTCCAAGTCGAGAAATGATGATAACCATTTTTACTTTTTCCTTAATGGCCTCTGGCGATTTTATATTGATTTTTAAATTTTGCATAAAATCGCGGATTTAGTGACCTTGCCATTGTCAATGTGTCACTTAAGCAATTAAACATGGCCTGCGCGGCGCAGTGGGATGCGCGCTCGCCTGCAGTTTTGAGCGTCGCAGGTTCGAACCCCATTCGGTTCAAATATTTTGCTGCAGTTTTGCAAGTTCAAATTTGAAGAAGTACATAAAGAGAAAATTTTTTCAATGAGAGGAGAGTGCATATACACTTTAAATTGGTGTTAAAAAATTTTTACTTGTGTATAAGGGCATTCCGTGTTGGATGGTGTTCAATTCGCCCTTGCTTGCGAATCCACTATCAACCTATTCAGTGGGGCCTACCCCAAAAAAGTCGAGGAAAAAAATTTCCCCGAAAATCACCACAGGGGGGTAATTTGGTGCGAGGATTGCGAATATCTAGTTTATTTTTAATTCTGAAGTCATTTAAAAAAAAGTTACGGTAAGTAGGTATGCGGTATAAATTCCAAAAAAGAAGTACGGCGTAAACAACAAGAAGTATGTAGACTATCTGTCCGAGTTCCTGTTGAGGAAACAGTTCGGAAAACAGAAAGGAGTCTTCTTCCACAAAAGGAGATCAAAACAAATTTCTATATTTTTTTTAATGACTTCAGAATTAAAAATAAACTAGATATTCGCAATCCTCGCACCAAATTACCCCCTCTGGTGATTTTCGGGGAAAGTTTTTTCCTCGACTTTTTTGGGGTAGGCCCCACCGAATAGGTTGATAGTGGATTCGCAAGCAAGGGCGAATTGAACACCATCCAACACGGAATGCCCTTATACACAAGTAAAAAATTTTTTAACACCAATTTAAAGTGTATATGCACTCTCCTCTCATTGAAAAAATTTTCTCTTTATGTACTTCTTCAAATTTGAACTTGCAAAACTGCAGCAAAATATTTGAACCGAATGGGGTTCGAACCTGCGACGCTCAAAACTGCAGGCGAGCGCGCATCCCACTGCGCCGCGCAGGCCATGTTTAATTGCTTAAGTGACACATTGACAATGGCAAGGTCACTAAATCCGCGATTTTATGCAAAATTTAAAAATCAATATAAAATCGCCAGAGGCCATTAAGGAAAAAGTAAAAATGGTTATCATCATTTCTCGACTTGGACTATCGATCTGGATAGGTGAGATCAAAATTCTCCAACTTATCTTCAGACGGTTCCCTTGTGAGAGAAATTGACTTCACGGAAAACCTGCCGTAATTCTTGGAAACGGCAAAATCGAGCAAAACGAATTTCAGATTCGGTTTCATGGCATCATATAACCCCCTGGGGAAAGTTTCAACAAAAAAAAAATTTTTGGAAAAATTTTCCCTATTGGGGACGGCCTCTTTCGGATCGCAAATCTTGGAAAAGTAAGATATTGCCGAAAAATTTTCTTATAGAGTACATCGCAAAAGTATTATAATAAGGTTTTGCATACACTCAAAATCGCTTAAAAATACCCTTTAGAGTGCCCTTTATTATCCCTATAAACAAAACAGTAGCAGCAAAAAATTCGTCACCAAAGGGAATCGAACCCAGACCTCGAAAATTGAAGGCGGGAGCGCAACCCACTACGCTGCCAACGCCACGTTAGTAGAGTCAAAACCACGACTAATAAAGTTCGAGCATTTCGTATGTAAATTTTACTCATTTTTCAAAAATTCATATAAAATCGCAAATGCGACGAGCGCAGTTTTAAAATAGTTTAATACACATCTTTCGAGAAGGACTACATAGGAAACTTACTTGGATCACGATTGGCTGGGTTATGGAAAGAGGCTTCCCTCGTTAGCTTTATTATGTATGGCTATGCAAAGTAAATAATCCAACGGATAGCGTTATTTCTAGAGGTCAGTAAATACATACATGAGACTGAGATACGGTGGAGAATTTTGGGTCAGGCCTTGTTTGCTAAGATAAATTGGATCAAGCTCGGTGTATAATTGGGGAAGGATATTGCGGGAAGGAGGAGGAGAGGACCCATATCATTCTTAGCACGTCTGGATATGTGGCACTGGGAGCCACTAATGAGAGTGGAAATGATCAGGAAGCAATGATATAATCAGAGCACGTGAGCAAGAGAGAAGAGGAAAGAGTCAGGCGACAAGATAAGGCGCAGACCAGAAGATGCCGAGAGTGGAAGCCGCGATGAAGAGAGTGAAGATGTACAGACACAGACGATCCACGACCATCGCCGCGAACTTCCAGTTGTTGGAAGCAGTCTCCTCCCGGTCCGTCTCCATCATACGCTTCGTTACTATCTGAAAGGCTCTTACTAACGCAAGAACAGAGATCGAAGTACACCTTCAGCTCGTGGTAGATACGTTGCAGGATTAGAAGAGTTGCCTGCTGGCCAATGTCCACTGCGGGGAGTTGAGAGACTGGCAAGCCATGCACTCCTGGAGAAAGAGAGAGAGAGATGGAAGGAAAGTGAGAGAGAGCGAGAGAGAGATGGAAGGAAAGTGAGAGAGAGAGATGAAAGGAAAGTGAGACAGAGAGAGATGGAAGGAAAGTGAGAGAGAGAGTGAGCGAGAGAGAGAGAGATGGAAGGAAAGTGAGAGAGAGCGAGAGAGAGATGGAAGGAAGGTGAGAGAGAGTGAGCGAGAGAGAGAGAGAGATGGAAGGAAAGTGAGAGAGAGAGAGAGAGAGATGAAAGGAAAGTGAGAGAGAGAGAGAGATGGAAGGAAAGTGAGAGAGAGCGAGAGAGAGATGGAAGGAAAGTGAGAGAGAGAGAGAGATGAAAGGAAAGTGAGACAGAGGGAGATGGAAAGAAAGTGAGAGAGAGTGAGCGAGAGAGAGAGATGGAAGGAAAGTGAGAGAGAGCGAGAGAGAGAGATGGAAGGAAAGTGAGAGAGAGCGAGAGAGAGATGGAAGGAAAGTGAGAGAGAGAGAGATGAAAGGAAAGTGAGACAGAGAGAGATGGAAGGAAAGTGAGAGAGAGTGAGCGAGAGGGAGAGATGGAAGGAAAGTGAGAGAGAGAGTGAGCGAGAGAGAGAGATGTAAGGAAAGTGAGAGAGAGTGAGCGAGAGAGAGAGATGGAAGGAAAGTAAGAGAGAGAGAGAGAGATCAAAGGAAAGTGTGTGAGAGAGAGAGATGGAAGGAGAGAGAGAGAGAGAGAGATAGAGAGAGAGAGACAGAAACCGAAAGCAGCAGTGGGACAGGCGGACCCATTGCCGACAGTACCCGTCCCTCCATTGTGCATGAGATGCACAATGCGCCGCTCGACATCCAGGGAATTCGATCTGAGCAGGAGACGAGGAAAAGAACTGCGAGTAGAAGTAACAGAGATATCTGAAGGGAAGAGAAGAGAAGCTACCTTGAGGAGTGCTCTTCATTCTGCTTGATATTCCTCATCAGGGATTCCGAATGCCTCTTCGGACGCATGCAGAACAGAGAAGGCAGAGTCGCGTATGTCAGAGTCACTCCTGGCCTCTCTATCCGCAGCAGCCACGGCAACCAGTACAGCAGCACTGAGCGAGTCTGCAGTTTCCACGCACCACCTTACGTCAGCATTACTCTTTCTCTCTCTCTCTCTCTCTCTCTCTTTCTCTCTCTCTCTCTTTCTCTCTCTCTCTCTTTCTTTCTCTCTCTATATCACGCTTTCTTTCGTCTAACAGTAGCACCCATTTCGTGTGTCTCTGGGGTACGGTAGTGAAGGTTGAGAACGTAGACAGTGAAGACTGTGGAGGCCGTCACAACAATCATGCAACACGAGAAGAAGATGCCTGGATTGCAAAAGGGAAGAGTTGTAGATAGAAAGAGAATAAGAACCAAGCAGAGGAACGGCTTCAGATGTGGGAGGAGACATCTCAGAGACGATGGAGAGAAAGAAGCAGATCGACAGCAACACCGTGATCTCTGCAACATTCCATTTCTCTCGTTCCTTTTTATATTACAACGCATCTTCATAATAGACTGACGCAGCGTAATCTTCTCTCCGGCATCGGGAGGAAGAGTGAATCCAAGCAGAGTCATCATCGTCGTCAGGATACATGGCATTATCAGATTAAACCCTGCATCACATAGAAGATATCCATTTTGAACTAGATTAAACAAAGAAGGAACCGTAGTAAAGAGTTCGTCTTCGCATATGAAGATAGAAGGTGAGGTCAGGATAGGGCTCTGGGCAACAATCGTAGTACTTGACACTTCGCGACACCGTTGTTACTGTTAACAACTCCGATCATGAATCCTCTCTATTTATTTATATTAAAAAAAACTAACGAGGTAGCGCCCATTCTCCGTTTGGTAGATATTCTGAGATGTCAAATCCCCCCTTGGCCGGCTGGAGATCCAACTTGAAACCGTCATAAGTCCAGGAGCCAAACTGGAAAGAGAAGGAGTATAGAATGAAGAGCAGTAAAGGAGAACAACCTTGAAGAAGCACTGCTGCTCGTCAAATGGGAACCATCTGATGTCTATCTGCAAAGGAGAGACGGAGTTAGGATGTGAAAAGATGGAGACCCAGAGAGAAAGAGAATCAGAGAGAAAGATTCAGAGAGAGAGAGAGAGAGAGAATGAGAGATGCAGAGGTGAGTGGACAGAAAAGAAAACAAGTAGGTCGTATGTAATGTAATATAAAAAAAAATGCATGGACTGCCAAAGACCGACTTTGCAAGAGATCTTAAAGATGCCTGGAGGGATCCAATGAACTGATCCGGTGTTGTAAACAATCATATTGGTTGGGTAGGTGGAGTCGAAGTTGGAGTCGACACTAAAGGTGAGAAGTGAATAACCAATCATTCATTGAGTATGCCCACCTATTGTAGAGAAGAACATCCGGTTTCCAAATCCTCCCGGCGGGAAATCGAACGTCAGATATGTTACCGTACTCCGCAATGTCCCATTGCAGCTTGTAGTCCGTCCATTCCTGCGTGACTCATCATTCTCTTCTTGCTCCAGGAATCAAAAGCGGACTGACATAGTCTAACCAAGCATTCACGTACACGATCTGATTCTTCTCATCCACATCAATGATTTGTTGCAGGGAAACCTCAACAACAATTAACTCTCGTCCTCCGTTTCCCTTCTCCGCCCACCATGTTAGATATTTCTCTAGTCAACTTGATATACACATACATATATATAATTCATTTGCTGCCCTCTCTTTCTCATTTGCTGCCCTCTCTTTCTCATTTGCTGCCCTCTCTTTCTCATTTGCTGCCCTCTCTTTCTCATTTGCTGCCCTCTCTTTCTCATTTGCTGCCCTCTCTTTCTCATTTGCTGCCCTCTCTTTCTCATTTGCTGCCCTCTCTTTCTCATTTGCTGCCCTCTCTTTCTCATTTGCTGCCCTCTCTTTCTCATTTGCTGCCCTCTCTTTCTCATTTGCTGCCCTCTCTTTCTTGTCGTGCGGTCGTGAGCCCTTTTGCTCCATCGTCGACTCTGGGCTGCCTGTCCCCTCGTGCCAAGGGGGACCAACTCGTTCTATTGGCAAAACTCCAGGTTACCTGATTCACCCTCAGTCCCCTTCTCTTCTGGCTCTTTCTCCTCTTCCCCTGGGCCAGGGATTCATGTGATCTACTTTCGTTGGCCCCTCAGAAGTTATGTCTGACTCTGCGATCCCCTCTCAAGCTGTCTCGCCCCTTGGCTCGTTCGCCTCTCTCTTCCAGACTCGCAAACGCCACGCCCTCGGCTCGCCTTCCTCTTCTGAGGCCAACGACGCCGACCAGCTCATCGGCGCCAAGATTAACTCTCTCGTGGAAAAGCTCAACGCTCTCTATGTCACGGTCAGCCAGCAACAGCAGCAGATCGATGCCCTCACCATCGAGCTCGCCTCAAAGGATGCCAGGCTTGCCTCCCTCGAAGCCTCCTCCTCTCTCGTTCCCCTTCGTGACCCTGACTGTGCCATGAATTCCCCTACTACCCACCCTGCCCCCTCCATCCCTTAAGCTCAAACCGATTGGAACTTTAATGCTGAGACCCCTGATGAAGTTGCTGATCGTTCTGAGCGCAGACGCTCCTTTGTCCTGACTGGATTAACTATTCCTCATGGCTCTCCCTCTTCTCGTGCTATTTGGGTTATTGATGCCACTATTCGCCTCCTCGATTCTATTGGCGTTTCTGCCGTCCTTGTTTCCGCCTATATTCTCGGCTCTCGCAGCAACTACTCAATTGTCAAGGTTGTTATGCATACCTCTGTTCTTCAGCAAGAGGCCATCCGCAAGTCATCCCGCCTCAGGCGCACCACTGACTTCTACCAGTGCCACCTTCGCCCTTCCCTCACTTTTGCCCAGCGTGGCCTCGTTCCCACTCCCCGTATCAACCCCGATATCTCACCCTACTTCACCCCTCCTGACAGATGTTGAATCCATGTACCACCAACTCTCCTCTGCCATTCACATTGCTGATTCTCTTTTTGTACCGTATAAGCGTGTCAGTCCCCATGGCTCTCGCCTCCCAGATCATATTTTACGACTCCAAATTAAACGTTTCTCCCTATGGCAACTATCAGTTTCAAAACCCTCCCAGAAGACTAAGGACGATTTTTCTAGGGCAAACTCCCTTTACATCAAGGCTGTAGATAAGTATTCCCGTAATGTTGGGAAACACATTATCCTTTCTAAGAACATGTCCCTTTTTTATCGCTTTATTAGAAATCGCACATCAGTTAAACCGCGTGGGGTTGATACCCTTGCTCGTCCCCCTCTTTCAGACTGTTTCTCTGACACCGACAAGGCCGAGCTTTTAGCTTCAACTTTTGCACAATCCTTTACCGCCGACGACGGCATCCTCCCCACTATCACCACTCCCCCTCCTTCCCATTCTCCATCTTTCCTGCTTGTATTTGCTAGGCATGATATACTCCGTCTTATAGAATCCTGGCCGAATTCAAACTCCAGAACCCCTGATAACTTTAATATAAGTTTCATTAAGAGAATAGGTATTCCAATCAGCGAATCCTTAGAATATATTTTTAATTATTCTTACAATACTGGTACTATCCCGTCTATTTGGAAACGCTCTGTCATTGTTCCTATCAAAAAGAAACCCCCCTTCTTCGATCCCTCCAACTATCGTCCCATTTCGATTACATGCATGTTCTCCCGTTTATTTGAGAAGCTTCTTTGTCGTAAGCTCTTAAACTGGTGTGAGGAGTCCAACCTCATCCCCGATGAGCAATATGGCTTTCGCCGTCGCCGATCCATTGAATTTCAACTTCTTGATTGTCTTGAGCATTGGACCAGTTCCCTCCACAATGGCTTATCCACTGATGTAGTCTATTTCGATCATTCTAAGGCTTTTGACCGTGTTAGCCACCCAAAGCTTATTCACAAACTTAAACACTTTTCCCTTCCCTCCAAAGTAGTTAGTTGGATTTCTGAATTTCTTTCCGGTCGAACATTTGTTGTACGTGTAGGAAGTTCTCTCTCCTCTCCTCGACCAGTTCTTAGAGGTATCCCTCAGGGAACTGTTATACGTCCCCTCTTGTTCACGCTTTATACAGCTGATCTCCCCCAAGTTGTTTCCCCACACCTCTGCATCGCTCGTTGTTTCGCTGACGATTTGAAAATTTTTAAGTCTTTTAGTAACAAACAGTCCCGATCTCCTTTGCAACTTGCAATTAATTCTGTTGATAATTGGGCCAAAACTTGGCAGCTCCCCCTTGCCGTTGATAAATGTGCTGTTCTCCATATTGGTAAGCCCGATCCTTCTCTTTCCTACATCCTCGATGGACGTCCTCTCCCAGTTGTCGACTCTATTCGCGATCTTGGCATTCTTATTGACTCTAAGCTTACTTTCTCTCCCCACTGCTCTCTTATTGCCAATAAGGCTCTCTCTAAAGCATATCCCATCTTTCGGGCCCTTCGCACTCGCAATAAGGATATTCTTATCTCAGCATACACCATTTACATCCGCTCTGTTCTCGAAAATTGCACCTCCGTCTATTCCCCCCGCCTTCTCAAAGATATTCGCGCTCTTGAAAAGGTCCGAAATTATGTAACTCGGCTTATTTATCGCCGCTGTCTCTCTTATTCCTCAACCTCAATCCTCCCTCCCAGCGAGGAACGCAATCTATCGCTTGGCCTCCCCTCCCTCCGTTCGCGGCGCGAGGATAAGGACTTTACGCTCACCCGTCGCCTCATCTTTGGCCACCGTAAGATATCTTCCCGGTCCCCTCACCACTTCCATTTTCGCAATTCTCGCACTCGTGGCTTATCCTTTCATTTGTTTTATCCCTTGTCTAGGTCCAACATACGCCTCCATTCCTTTTTTATCAGGTCCGCTAAATTATTTAACTCCATTGCTAGAACTTGCTCCATCCCCAATCAGCTATCTTCCCCCAATATTCTCCCTCGCCCTTAGGTAATACCATATTATTTTACTTATGTTATCTTGCATTCACTTCGCATTTTCTTCTCATAATAATTCATGCTATACTGTTTTTACCACGTGCTGACTTATTCATGCCGTAAATAAAGTTAAAGTTAATATATATATATATATATATATATATATATATATATCTTGTAAGAATACGTACGAAGGAGATTAAAGAATAGTATGTAAATGTATTATGTATGCTGTAAGAGTGAACGAGAACGCCAGTCTGGGCGAGGCCCATGAGTTATTTTGAACGGCTTCAAATACCCTGAGGTCGAATTTCTGCTCGCCCTAACAATGACATTAGCGCAAAAAATATTGTGTGGCAGTTCATGAATCGGAAGAAGCGAAGTGACATCCAATGGCACCTCTTTCCTCAATTTAACACATCTGCCTGTCTGACCGATCACTCCCTCTCTGAGATCCTATTCTTTCAACTTCTCTCTTTCTCGAGCCTTCTCTCTCTATTTCTCTATTATTCTCCTCTCTCGCCTTCTCTCTTTCTCTCGCCTTCTCTCTTTCTCTCGCCTTCTCCATCGCCCTCTCTGTGATTGTCCTCTCGCAGTTCCTTTGTTTCTCTTGTCTTCTCTCTTTTTTCAAACTCTCTCGTGCTTACCTTCAGATAGACAATGACCGGCTGTGAGTGATTGGCTACTGGCCTCTCCAGGTTGTTGTAGTCCCGCATCAAGTCCTACGAATTTCTCTTTCAACGGAAAACCTAACCCTTTCAAACAATTTACATATGAAACAATGAGATTGACGCCCTTGATAAGGACCTCGTAAAGTCGTCTCTCATGGAAAGAAGCGTGGACGGTGAGAAGAAGCTGGAGAAGGAGAAGAAGAAGGAGAAGCTGGAGGGGAGCCATCACGAAGTGGCCCTCAGCCTCCACTCGCACTCCGTCTGCTGCATCCCACGTCTCCCCTTCTGCCAAGTCGCCTCTCTTTCTCTCCACTTGCAAGATATCGCAGACTCAAACCCAATACTAATCACCTTCAGAATATCCGACACCATCAGTGCTTCGGTAATAACGAGTCTCTTGATTAAATGTCTTGCGTAACAAAAACATGGCAGACTCGGCGAGGCAGGCTAAGATCGATCGGCAAACGAAAACTCAGCCAATCACTTATCAGACAACGCCCATAGCTACGGAATAATAGTTAAGAAGAAGGACACACGTAGTTAAACAACTTATGGATAAAAGAATACATCAAAAGAACTCATTCGCATACGACAATGGGGACAAATGCTGGAGGGAATTGATGATGAGAAGTTTCGGTTAGAGTTAGAGAGAGAGGGAGAGAGAGAGAGGGAGGGAGGGAACAGAGAACCGGTAAAAATGGAGGGAGATAGATAAAGAGTGACAGTCAAAGAAGGGGAGAGAGAAAAATGTAAGCGGAATTGAAAGAGACAGAGAGAGAGAGAAAGAGGGAGAGAAAGAAAGATGGAGAGAAAGAAAGGAGAGAAAGAGAGAAGCGTGCGCTGATCTCGAGGGAGCGAGTGGAAGGCCGCTGGCATGCAGCAGAAGACAACTGGCCTGCCGCCCTCTCCCACATACTATATCCTGCATTTATTCTCTCTCTCTCTCTTTCTCTCTCTTCTCTTCTCTCTCTCTATCTCTCTCTTTACCTCTTTCGCCCTGCCGTCTCTTTGTTTCTCTATCTCTTTCCGTATGCTCTCTCACTCTCGTCTGTTCCTCTCCCTCTATATTACTCATCCATCTCCGTCGCATCTTTATCTCTTTCCCTGCAGGATGCGACAGAATCAAGTCTAGAACGCGCTTGATAATCATAAAAGTTTAAACATGTCTATGTATATTTACTGAACATTAGAACACTTTACGACACCAATACGCGATGCAAACTCTTTTCAGTGGTAATGGAACGGAATAGCATAAGATCCCAATGGGTCTTATAGAGTGATGAAAGGAAATTGAATGCTGGAAGACTGAAAATGCGAATGTATGGGCCAGTAAATCAAGACGAAAAGTTCAAATGAAAGGTGACAGAAGAAAAATAACCTGTGAAAACGGATGTAGGCATTACAGAATACTTCAAAAGGAAATTGAAATATACTAAAAGAATTTTGATGAGACTCACTTCTTAGAATAACTCGAAGAGTATTCACGCAGTGGGGGAGAGATGGGAGAATGAGAAATGCAAGGAGAACGAGGAGGGAGCAGAGATCGAGAAGTTTCTTCTCTCTCTCTCAATCTCTCTTTTTCTCTCTCTCTTTATCTCTCTCTTTATTTCTCTCTCTTTATCTCTCTCTCTCTCTCTTTCTCTTTCTCTCTCTCTCTTTACTTCTTCGAGCATTCCAACAATGAGTACAACAACCCACAGTTATCCAAAAAAAAAATCTGCAAGCTCGAGAAAACCGAGAGCGAGGATTGGATGAAAATGATTGAACAAGAAAGGTTTTGTCTGCATACCTCAATGGACCATAATGTTCTAAAACATTTATGTTGGACAAAGTGGAACTGCATGCAACAATTTACTTCCGTTAATCTATGTACTATGTACATGATCTGGGTCTCTCTATCGTTCTCTCTCTCTCTCTCTCTCTTGCTTGATCTCCCTCTCCCTCTCTATCGTTCCTGACCCTCTTTCGCAGGCCTGATCCCTAGCTAGACGTCTAAACATTAGCTGGCGACAAGGGATCGGATTTCTTTGCAGAGCACAACCTGAGAAAATCCGAGTTCCATTGAGCACAAAAGAGAAAAGTGCATGGCAGGTGATAATGTAGCGAAGTGGTAGAGAAATTTAGGTGTAGTGAGTGAAAAGAACCTGGGAAGGAGATACAATTCTTGTGGGAAACAAGAAAAATATACATGCAGTACGTATGTATGTATGTATGTATGTATACATACATGTATACATATGAATATTAACCATATGCATATAATATCACATATTTTTACATTTCTGATTATTGGCAAACTCTGTCCGCTTTTCCGGGTTCCTACGGATATTGGTGATGAAAAATATCTGAAAGAATTGGGAAAAGATGTCACGGTTTGCCACTCCTTGAAAATGTAAAATGGATGTTGTGTATTCGCATCCATATACACACAGCCAATATTGTGAGAGCCAAGTAACATGGAAGCTGGACAATTGTATTGAGGGTTAGTAGAAGTGGAGAAGTTGAGAGGAGAATAGTCGAGTGAGAGAAATGACCAAAAAAGGATAAAAGAAGGAAAGAGAAGCCAGCGAAATCAAGAGAAGATGGCAGAGAACGAAAGAGAGATAGAGAGAAAGAGAGAGGACGAGAGGGAGAGAGAGACAGAAAGAGAGAGGGAGAGAGGTAGAGAGAGACAGAAAGACAGAGGAAGAGAGGGAGAGAGAGACAGAAAGAGAGAGGGAGAGAGGTAGGGAAAGACAGAAAGACAGAGGAAGAGAGGGAGAGAGAGACAGAAAGACAGATGGGTTCGTCGATGTTGGCGGCGGCGTGCCGGTAATGGATTCCAATTCTTGAAGAAGAAGAAGGAGCTTGAGCCTCGGTCATTCAATTACAGCTTCAGACTTGGCAGATCTGCCATGGGAGAGAAGTGGAGGAAGTGACTGGACTGGCAGAAGACAAAGCAAAGCGTTTCTAGCAGGGAACGAAACGGGCAAGGGAAGATTTGTGCTCTCGAACCTCACTTTCTGTCACTACTTCAGGCCACTGTTGTCTACGATTCCCAGGTAATTCAATTTCCAGCTACTTTGTACCTTGGCTTGGATTCGCTACTGAGAACTATCTCGATTCCAAGCAGGGCAGAGCTCACTGAGCACCTCCGGTCTATTCAGGAAGTCCTTTTCGAGCAGCCAGGGGTGTCTCTCACGGTGGAGGAGTAGAGGGGATAAGAGGGAGATTAGCCACTCAGTGACTGCAAGACAAAGAAATAAGCTAGTGGTCTTTTCTTCTTCCCACTCACTTCCGTACTCAACTCACTGCTATTCACTCAAATTTATCACATATTTACACACAAAATGCATGTTCGTATCACTCAAGTTTCGGTCTGAATGTTTTCTCGGGTTGGTTGGAATGTCCTTCTGAGAGGAACATTGTCATGCAAAGCGTTTCATCAACATAAATGTATTAATTATCTTTGTCTGAAAGCAATAAAATGGAAAAAAGCTAGCTATGCGTATACAGAAAAATAAAGGAACGTCGCTGTCATGGCAGACTCTGTTCCGTTCAGCGATCAGGGCTGTTGTGAACCGAATGATAAATGATGGAATGCAAGAGAAGGTGGCACACTCTTGCGGGCGAGAGAGAGAGAGAGAGAGAAAGAGAGAGAGAGAGAGAGAGAGAGAGAGAGAGAAAGAGAGAGAGAGAGAGAAAGAGAGAGAGAGAGAGAGAGAGAGAGAGAGAGAGAGAAAGAGAGAGAGAGAGAGAGAGAGAGAGAGAGAGAGGAAGGAGTGAGAGAGCAAGCAGAGAGAACAGAGGAAGATGAAAGGCTGCACTCTAGGACTCAGAGCAGCAGAGAAGAGGTGAGAATGGAGGTGAGGAAGCGACTGAACGAGACGGCGATCCATCTTGTCAAGTGCCGGAGGAGTCAACGATTTTGACACTTTCTCCAGGTTGAAATGCAATGGTGGCTTCTCACTATTTTTGAAGCATCAGTCATGTGTATCTTGTACTCTCTTCGGTAACCTGAGTTAAGGGAATTCGATGAAAAAAACATCTCTCTTTTGGATTATATAGATCAAGAAGGTTTAATCCATATTCCTCCATCTCTACCGTAGAATTCTGCGCCGGAGATATCCTTTAAAATAGGTTGTTATATTAATACAGGAAGAGCTTGCACAAAATCTCTTTTTTCAATATCTTTTGGATAACCATAAGCGCGTTCCGTAGTCAACAAATGTAGTACACTAATTCGAAAACGCCCACTATAAAACAATTACCTGCGCATGTTTTAGATATTCTAAAATCAACAAATATATTAGAGCCTTTATGCAAAAGAATTAAAATTAAAAGTGAATATTTGATGTACATAGGAATGCGATAGTTGATTTATACCCGAGGAAACATTCCTAGTACCAGGTCAGGAAGTAAGAAGGGAAGCCATGAGAAAGTAAGCAGAAATCTAAGACCTCTGCGATGGTGGGAGGGAATGCGGAGGAGTGCATTGTTCATGCTGATTGGGAGAGAAGGGGGGTTCAGGCAAAGAGGTAGGGAGCACGGAGGGAGAGAACGGCTGCAGTCACGACGAGGACGAGAGAGAACGCAAGGAGACCGAGACGGTCTACCACCAGGGCAGCGAAGCGCCACTCCAGGGACACGCGGCGGTCCACCTCCTCTTCGTCATCGTGCTCACGGATTAACTGGAGCAGGGAGAGACATTGAGAGAGAAGAGAGAAAGAGAGAACAGAGAGAGAGAGAGAGAATAGGTAGAGAAAGACATGGAAAGACAGTGGTGAGTCAGATAGAGAGGAAGAATAAGGAGAAATGAATATGATAAATTAAAGTGAGAGAATTCGATACCTTGACGTTCTTATGAATGCAATCAAGTAGCTTGAGGCGCTCGATGAGTTGCTTATCCTTCACCATTCCAGAGACCTCCACCTAAACAGAAGATGAGAAAGAAAAGAGAGAGAAGAACAGAGAGATGAGAGAAGAGAGAAGAGGGAGAGAGAGAGAGAAGAGAGAGAGAGAGAGAAGAGAGAACCTGGAAGAGGAGACTGTCGAAGTTCTCTTTCATAGCAGATCCCATAGCTTCAATCATGCGGGCCGTGGCATCCGTCTAAAGAGTAGTCTAATGCTAGTTGTTGCAGACGATGCAACATACGTAATCAAACGCGGTCTTTGTCTCGTCGTCTGCTCTCTCACTTTTCCTTTCTTCCCAACTCTCCCGGATCGTCTTGAGATTGTTCTCTCTTTTTGGAAGGCGCATTCCAAGTAGCCAAGGCGCCCATTCCAGTAGGAGATGTCGTAGCTACAATGGGAAGATGAAGAAAGATAGAGAGAGATAATGAGCTAGAAATAGAGAGGAAAAAGAGGTAAAGATAGAATGAGATAAAAAGATTAAAAGAGCAGGTAAGGGGAACCAACAGGAAGACAAAGCGAGAGTCAAAAATATATAACGAATCCTGTGTTACCCAGAAGCCCATTCGGTGGTGGTTCGCGTTATTGCGGAAGTGAAATGACTGGACGTAGACTGTGAATGTCGTGGCCAGGACAGAAATTACCATGCAGCTTTGGAAGAATACACCTGCGAGACAATGTATTCTGACGGAAGAGATCAAGGTGTGCAAGAACAAAGCAGAGAAAGCAAAGAGGGAGAGAGGGACAGCGGGAGAGAGGGAGACTGAGAGAGTGAGAGAGAGAAAGGGGGTGAGGGAGAAAGAGAGAAGGAGAGAGATGTTACTAGAGTCCAATTCAGGGAAGTTAAAGTGGTATAATAATATGAAGGAACAAAAAATGGAAGCTTGAAACTGACCAAGCAGGGGAACGCTTTCGCTTGTTTGTGGAGTCATCCCATTTAAGATCGTCAGAAAGATGCAAATCGCCAGGGATACCGTAATCTAGAAGGGATCAGTGAGAGAGTGGACGGTCGGGGGACCTTGCCTGATTTAGGAACCTGAAGGCCAATCTTCTCCCCTGCATGAGGGCTCAGGGTAAAGCCGAGAACGATAAGAAGCATAGTCATCATGCACGGCATGATCAGGTTGAAGGCGTAGTATCTAGATGGAGACACAAGAAGAGAGGAGAGTGAGAAAGAGAGAGAGAGAGAGAGAGAGAGAGAGAGAGAGAGAACGAAAGAGAGATAAAGAGAGTGAGAGAAAGGGTAAGAGAGAGATAAAGAGAGCGAGAGAACGAGAAAGAGAGAGAGAGAGAGAGAGAGAGAGAGAGAGAGGCTGGGTCGATGGTTGCTAACAAAGTCCTTCGTTTGAGATGAAGATAGAACTTGATATCCTGATAGGGCGCATCAGGGCAGCAGGCATAGAATCTCTCGGTGCGATTCGCCCAGAACTCTGCAGTTCATTCTTCGTGATCGAATGCGTTCACAATTCTAACCTTCGATGATCCATTCTCCATTAGCCATGTACTCGGACATATCGAAGTCGCCCACTTGCAGGTCGATTTTGGAGGCATCCGAAGACCACGAACCGAACTGGCGGAATACTTTATGGGAGAAATACCAAAATCTGGGCATTCTACATAGAAAATATGAGTAAAAATATTTGGACCACTATTTTTTACCAGTGCAGAAATTGAATTTGCCGCACAATTCGAATTGTATTTCATTAGAAAAGGGATACCTTGAAGAAGCAAGTCTGGGTGTCGAAAGGGAACCAGTAGATGTCGAGTTTGCAGGCAATGCGGAAGATGCCCGGGGGCATCCAGTTCAGAGTGCCGTCCGAGTAGCTCAGCACGTTCACTTTGAACGTCGAATCGAAGGCGGGGTCCACGCTGAGCAGAACGGGTTTCATTGAAAAAGATTAGAGATGCAAAGGAAGAAGAATTGAATACCTATTGTAGAGAAGAATATCAGGCTGCCATATGGAGTTGGCGGGGTGGATGAGCACCGAGATGTTAGAGTACTGCTTTGGATCCCATCTCAGATTCTCGTCCCGCCAAGTGAACTTCAGCCATGCATTCACTTCCAGCTGCTCCTCTTTCTCGTTCTTATAAAGACATGGATTCAATAAGACCTCGTCTCCCATTACTAAGGAGTCCTTCTCTTTCTCAATTGATATCTTTGAACCGAGAGAGATCAAGTTTCTGCAGAAGGGCGTGAAAACGGTGGCTTGGAGAAGAATGCGGAAATGTCTGAGTCTTCAAGGGATGTCACTCAGAGAAACAGCCAACATCATGCTCTTTTTCTGCACTTTGTTCTTTCCATCCCATTTTGCCATTTCATCTTCACTAATGGTTAATACGTTTGAGAAAGAGAGAGAGAGAGAGAGAGAGAGAGAGGATTTGAAATGCTCAGCTTGATGAGGATGAATATGATCTAAGCGATTATTAACGAACAAGATTGATAATCTGCTGAAGAATGACGCCGAGTGAAACAGCGACAGGCTGAGAACTGTCCAGGACTGGCCTTTCCTCCTTTACATACCTTAATTTATATCAATTTTTGCATTACTACAAATGGAAAATGGAGAGAAACATCGTGTTCTGTTCCCACTAATCAGATGTCTTAGTAATTGAGTGATATCGGACCCAGAAAGGAGATCATTCATGAGTCTGGATTCGGGTGGAGAGGCGTGCGAAAGAGCTGCTACAATTGTCACCAGGCAGACAACTCGCATCTTCAGGTTCTTCAGTAAGAGGCTCTCGGAGGAAGAAATATGAATATAGTTTCATACCACATACGTGCCACGTAAATAAATCAAGTAGAAATAGAACAGAAAACAAGGAGACATAGCGTGTGAGAAAGTTATGACGATAGTTACAAGCATGAAAGTAAGAGATGGGGAGAGAGCGGAAAAGTGATAGGGAAGGAGGACGAAATAAGGATTGACGAAATGAATGAGTGAGAGAGAGCGAGAGAGAGAGAGAGAGAGAGAGAGAGAGAGAGAGGAAGAGAGAGAACGAGCAAAGGAGAAAGTGAAATACACCATGCGAACTTTGTAAAGTGCTGAGGATATCCGCGGGCAGATTGTGTTGGCAGAAGAGCTGGAGCTGGTGTAGAAAAGGGGCCGGAGGAGGAAGAGACACAGCTGCTTCCACTCTGATAATTGATGAGGCCAGGAAGGGGAAGAGGATATGAGGTGGACAGTGAGAAGAGATGACAAAGGGCGTGGTTGGCAGTCTTCATTTTAGAATCATATTCGAGGCACTCAGAAAACAATGAATCCATTGTTAAAAGTATTAAGTAAATAAAAGTTTTTTTATATTTGGATTAAATCATCTTACCTTAGCTCCGCACTTAGGGAATACTCTGTAAATGGGTCCGACTGATGGAATTGGAATTGCAAGGAAAAGATGGATTGGACGGCGGATAGGGAAAAGAACGAGCCGAAGTGGATTCCCTGGGATGGATGAAAAGACTGGGGGGAGGTGGATGAACTCCCAAGAAGGCTACCCAATGCAGAGCAAGCCGAATTCTACTTACTCTGTCTCTCTCTATCTCTCTCACACTCTCTCTATCTCTCAGTCTCTCTCTATCTTTCTTTCTCTCTCTATCTTTCTCTTTTTCTCTGACCTCTCTATCACCTTATCTTTTTTCTTCTTTATGTCTTGTTTGCATGCTCTCTCTCTCTCTCTCTCCTCCTACTCTCGCGTTGTGTCTCTCATTTATCACGTCCTGCAGACATTTCCTCTACTTCTTTCTGTCTGTTGCTGCCTCTCAAGCACACGTTCTCCTTGCCTCTCCTTCTTATTGTTAGTCTTTTTCTACATGCAGATTGCCTTGAACATTCAGAAGGACGGAAAGCAACAAAGAGCACATCTGAGAGAGGGGGGGGGTCGGATTGATATTCTCACTTCATAGCTTCTTCTTCTTTCACCTTCTTTCGTCTTGGATACATATTCTCGGAACATGTGGAAGCGTCTTGTGAAAATATTCAAGAAAACAATTTTTGGAAGGCTATGAGATTTTATTTTAGAAAAGATTTTAGATTTTTTCAAATGATTCTGTAGCAGAATATCATCGGTGACCGGTTAACTTTTCGGTGTAGAACTTAATAATTTTTTATGTGTCTGTGTTCCTTGAAATTTTATTTATTGCATTGTTCCCATATAGTCTGTAATCTTTACTTATTTAGGTGCTTTAGTTGTACACAAATTCGACTTTTCCTATTACTTGGATAATTGTGAAAGTGGCCGAGGTTCCTCTCATGCTTTCGCCTCGGACTTGGTTCGAGGCCATCATTTTCACTGCCATTTGGCTTCGATTCTTGTTAGTCATTCGTTGTGTGCGCTGTGATCGTTTCTATTTCTTTCTCTAGCCCTCCTCTCTTCCCCCTATCTCTTTCTCCGGCCTTTCTTTCTCTTCTCCCTATCTCTTTCTCTCTATCTCTTTCTCTCGCCAGATCACAGCTCACATCATGGCACTACGCTTTTCAACAGGTCGAAACATGCGAGAGAGCGGAGCCGAGACGTAGTAGAAAAGGACAAGGCGGCAAGTGAGGAAAGTGGAGAGGAGGAGACTGCTAAAACTGAGTCACTTTTCATTGCTTGGCAACAGTTTTGGTGGCTGAAAGGAGCGAGAGGAAGAAGAGTTTGCTAACCGGAATGGCGCGTGTTGTTATTCCCAAGGGAAAGGCGAAGAAGGATATGGAGAAGAGAAAGAAGGAAGAGAAGAAGAGAAGGAGCAGCCGTCTCACCAAACCGAACGGCGATATTGCTCTCGTCCCGAATGGCGTCATCCACAAATCACGTTTGTACTTTCTTCACATGTCTAGATTTTCTTCTTCCAGAATAGTAAAGATGAATCCCCTTCCTTTCCAGCCGACTCCACAATTCGCAGACGATCTGAACGGCTTTCACATCCAAAGCCCGTACCTTTGCCGATTAAGAAAGCTGAGTCGAAATCGCCCAAGATACTTGGTAAAATACACAGGAAGAAGAAGGTAACTTAGTTCTTCACTCGTGATTACAAAGTAATTAAATAATTATGAGTTGTACAGGCTCCTGCTAAGAAATTCAAGAAAGCACCCAAGCGGAAAGAGAAGCGTCAACAAAAAGAAGACAAAAAAAAGCCATCAAAGAGACCATTGGACAAGAAGACTAAGGCTGTGAGTATCATTAATCGAGTAGTGTTCTTCAGTCTACAGTTTTTACTCATTTCTGTGTGTTGTAGGCCAGCAAGAAAGGCAACGACAGACTGAAGCCGCGCGATGGAATTCCTGCTTTTCGAGAGAATCCGCTGATCTTCGGAAAGAGGCCTGAAGAGTACACGAGCTGGAGATCACTCTATCTTCGTCTGTTGTGGGCTATCAACAAGCAAGACATGAAGGAGATCAAGGCAATCCTTGAAGACAAAAGGTATTTCTTTCTCCTGCAATACTTTCTCTAGCTCTGCTGCTGGTTGTTAGGGGAAGTAGAGCGTGTCTTTTTTGTTATCTTGGCAACCCTTTGTTGTACCCGTTTGGGCATAATATATTTCTGTTGGTTTCTAAAAGTACATAGGTACTCTGGGAGATGCAAAGACACTAATGATTTTTTTTGTATATAAATTGAATATTTCAATAGGACAAGCCATGTGTCTGTTCTTGTTGACGTATTAGAAGCTTTGTTCCTGCGTCAGTCGTAGCGTGGAATGCCTTCAGAATGACCTACAAGGTGGTCTGCAATTGCTTCTCCTTCCTCGACTTCCGCTGCGTCTTCGTGGAAGCAATCGCTTCAGGCAATGAGAAGTTGTGGACTCTCGTACTCAGCAAGATCAAGCAAATTGCGGAAGAGACTCGCAGCGACCAGAAAGAGCCGAATCTGCTGGAGCGGGTTGCTTCCTTCGCAGTCATGTTTTGTATGTGCTCATGAATGGTGATGGTGCTCTTCCAGAAAGCGACTGGTCGCCGCAACTTCTACATGCTTGGCCGCGCCACCCGCAACATCGAGAGTGTACGGGGAGGAAGGGAGGGCAACAACGCCTTCTTGAGATACGAGGTTCCGCTCTCTTTGTCATCACTTCTTTCTTCACTCACTGATAAGATCACAAGATTGCACTCTTTGCTCAAGAATCATCCCAGTTCACAGTTATCTATTTTATCATCAACAATTCCTACTCTTAATTGATACCGAAAGATTGATGTCAGGCACCTGCGGTGAACAACGATGGAATACTCAAGCAGCTCTTCTCACGGGGCATTGACTTCAGCACACTCACCGTGATCTCTGCCAAGGCGGACAAGTGTCCGTTTACAGTAACTTCGATATCCCTTTTTTGCACACTGTTCTGTTTTACTTGTATTAATATGGTTTTTTAGTGGCGACCTCGTACTGTGTCATCAACCATGATGATCTCCAGTCAAAGGTGCGATTTCTTGGCAGTTATGGAGATGTTAAATTTTCTTTTTTTTTTTAGGTTGTTACCATGGTTCGTATGGGGAATCGCAAGCTGGCTTCTGCAGTCGCTCATGACTTCAAACATCACTTCAATCAGCTTCATCTTGAAACTCTCAAGTTCGGAACTTTTCTTTTTTTACTTTGTCATGATTTGCCTGTTGGTAATACTGGAAGCCCAATTAGAATATCCAGATTCTAAGTGTTTGCAAAGCACTTCGACTTCTATGTGAACTTTGCATGAATATGTCGAATGCTTTGAGAGAGAAAGGCAAGTTGCCTGAGAGGATCCTGCCGATTTCCGTGCGTAAGAAGGCCTTCATGAACCGGAACATGACTCCTGCTCACACTGCAGCCATCAATCCCGATCCAAGCTTCCTGCAAAGACTTCGCCAAGTGGATCCTGCCATCAATCACCCCGATCAGGACGACTGGTTCGATTTCTGCTATTTATTTCTTTATTTCTTTTTTTTCCTTTTTTAAATTGTTATTTCCTCTTTCTCCTGGGTATCAATTTGTTGGGGATAATAGAGTGTTGACTGAGTAGTGTGGCTGTTGCAGGTACACCACGCATTACGCGGCAGTCTGCGAGGGCGATGGCCCCCTCCTCTTTCTGCTCTCCAATAACATCGGAGTGCAGGACGTGAACAAGAGGGGAGAATATCCAATTCATGTCGCTGCCAGAGTCGGAAGGCATAAGAATGTTAAGGTACTTTGAATCCTTCCTGTTTCCTTTGTATTTCTGATTCTTTCATAGTGCAATTTTGAGATTCTAATTGATGCAATCACGAACCTCGAGAACATTTCGAAGACTGAAGAGAAGAAAGATGAAGGTGATTTTGTTTCTTCATCTCTTTAGCAGGTAATTCAGTGTTTACTTTAGTGGAAGAAGAAGAGGAGGGAGAGGAGGATTTGGGTCCACGAGCCAAGCGGAAGAAGTTGAACAAGGTTAGAAATCAGCAAGATGCGAGGGGAGGCTGTACTAACATTATTTATCTTGCCAATAAGTCGGATTTTCTATCCCCTCCGAGCATTGCAGCCTCTGAAAGAAGGAGTGTCGATCCTAAATGCGAAGACTCGCTATGGAAGAACTCCTCTTCATCTCGCCGCCAGTTATGGAAGGTAAGTTAGAAAAAGAAAAAAAGAGACAGATTGGAATTTCACTTCTATTCCTCCTCTGTAGAACCGAAACGGTGCGACAGTTGCTGCGTAGTGATAAAGTTGACAGAGAGGCCAAGACATCTCCCAACGACAAGTCAATGACTGCCCTCATGGTTGGTGCTCCCATTGGAATACTGTAGCTACCGTATCTCATTCAGCTCGCAGCGGGGGCTGGCCATCTCGACACTTGCATTGCTCTGATTGATGGCGGCTGCCTTGTCGAAGGGAGAGATAAGCTGAAAAGGTTTTATTGTTTCGCCCACTGACTTCTGGTTTATCATTTTTTCAAAAGAAATGTGATTATTCCTGACATCAGATCCCCTTTGATGATTGCTGTCATCAATGGCCAACTACACATTGTCGCTGATCTCCTTCGACGCGGGGCCGATGTCAACAGAGTCCGTCACTGTATACTGTAGCTGTGGGCCCACTACTTGAATTACTGTAGTTTGTTCGCTGTCATTGGCCTCTTGCAGAAAGACTCGTCTGCGAACACGGCACTGCACTATGCATGTGCATATGGCTGGCTGGACATTGCCCAGCTGCTGGCTGATGTTTGTTTCTTACTTTCTTTATTTTTTTAAGGCCAATTTGTCGTTATTGTGTTTTCTTGAATTTTTCATCTCGAACTATAAAATGTACACGTAGGTGGAGTCTACGACTGTGACGGCGAAGAATGACTGGCAACTAACTCCGCTCTCTGTTGCCTACCTAAAAGGTAACTATTCTTACTAATTGCTTCTCTCCTCTTACGCTTACATTGTGTTACGGTAAACCCTTTCAGGGCATTATGGAATCGTAAATTGGCTTCTCGAAGGACCGCACAAGGATCTCGTTGATATCAACTGCAAAGTTGGTATTTTGAGTAATCCCTTGCTTTTGGCTTGATTCTGAGAAGTGATTATTTGAGGATAACGAGGGAGTGACGATGCTCTCTTCTCTCATTGCCTTCCACGACGTCTCTTCCACTCAACATCTCCCGAATCAGATCGACTTTCTCATTAAGCAGTTCGTTCCTTCGCATTCTCACTCTTCTTTTTATTCTCCATCAACCGATTGAAGTGGTGCCTCTGCGGCGATTCTCGATACGGATGACAACAATCCGCTGCATGCCTTGGCTGGTGTTCCCATCAAGTTGAAAGTCGAGCCTAAGCAAGGCACTGACGTTCCGAAGGACAACGACAGCAGGTTCCAACGACCTCTCTTTCTCGGCGTATTTCCTTGAGGTACATGAAGAATGTAGCAAAGGTGTATATTTAAAGAACATCAGCGAAAGAATACAAGGAATGCGTGGAGATGCTATTGCGTGCGGGCGCGAGCATTCTTCAGACGAACAAGAACGGGCAGACACCTTTTTCGGTAAGCTCTCATTTCTCATTCAAGCACTTTCTATCTCTAATTTATTCTCTTTTTATCTTTGTAATGATTTACATAATTTGATGTAATTCAATATTACTTTTCATTGGTACGATATGAAGTAATCGATTTATGAACGGATGATAACAATTTTACATCCTATTTTTACCTTCCGGTTGCAAACAATCTGCAACCAATAATTGTATTTTCAGTTCGGATCTATTAGGAATGCATCTTTGAAGTATAAGCTATCAAAGTGTTCAATGCAGTGGGAACCTAATTGTGAGTGCTCTGGAAGTAAATTATGTTCCAGGTCGCTCTCGGCTGTGGCAACCTCTTCCTTGCTGAATATCTCTTCAACAAGGAGGTGCCATCCATTTCTCACTTTTTCGAGTTATTTTTGTTGGTCATTCAAAACAGTGAGGACTTGTTGAGAGTGCGAAGTTGCTGGAAGAACTGCAGAAAGATGAAATGTCCACCAAGACTGGACAGAATCTCCTGCATCTTCTTTTCCAGCTCCCTTTCCATGTCCTCCGAAATCGGTGCCCCTCTTTGTATTCGCCCTCTTTTATTGTTTTACTTCTTCTATTTGTTTTAGTCCGAAACGATTCTGTAGCGATATCTAAAACAATTTTTAAGAGATGTCTGGGGGAACGAGAATTCGCCGATGGGCGGTCAATACAATGTTATCCCGTTCTTCAATAAGGTACTACTTTTCCTGACGTTTTAAGTATATTTAAATTGTTTTTTTTTTCAACCATGACTTTTTTATCTTTCATTTGCTACCGTTTAGATTCGGGATGAGATTGATGTGAATAGTGTGCTGCTTCAGCCAGACAGCGAAGGGGTCACACCCATTCTGCAGCTTGCTCTTGCGTGCGGATTTCCTATTCTTTTCTGTTTCTCTTTTTCACCCTCTTTCTTTATCTACTCTTTCTTTCTTTTTCTACTTTGATACCCTTCATCCTGTTTTATCTGCTTGAAAAGAGGCATTGTTACAGAATTGCAAAAGAGTGCAATGCTAACTGCCGAGGGAAAGGGAACCCCCTCGCCCCCTTCGTGTCCACTCAGGAAGCTCTCCTCAAGCAATGCCTCCGGCTCTGTCCATCCTCAGTACTGGCTAGAAAGGAACTCAGCGGAGAACAGGTATGTTTGAAATACGAGCAAAGAACAATTCATTGCTCGTATTTCAAACAGAAATATTTGGCTTTATACAAATATTGTATTGAACTCTCTTTTTCTTTCTTTCTCCATATCCTCTCGTTCTTTCTCTTTCCCCTATCTTTTTTTTTTACAGATTGTCTCTCTTGGCGAACGAGGGGTTCTTGAGCAGCCATGCCTCATAAAGACCATCCTGGACTCTCTTCCTGGCAACAATTATGACTTTCTACATGTCAGTTTTCTGTTTTACTTGCTCGGATTGTTCATCCTTTTACTTTGTTTTGTTGTGAGTTGGTGTTGGAATGCGCAACTTCGGCTGGACTTCTGGCTGAGTTACTCGAAGATCGTTTCATGCACTCCACTCTTGCCATGGATGCTCTTCTCTACTGTCTGGGCACTGGAAAAACAGCAGAATCCATAATCATCCTCGACGCTGCCTTTGAGGTTTTCTCACAGAAAGCGCTATTACTTCAAGTTTTTTTTTAATCTTATGTTCAGGGCAAATGTAAATTAGCGCTTTTTGCAGGCAAATATCTCAAACTCCGTACATCAGACTGAATTCGCAACTCGCCAAGATCCAGCAACAGGAAAAGGTATGTTTTAATTATTTCTTATCTTTTTTACTGAAAGTTAAAATGTTCCTGCAGTGATCGAATGGAAGAAAAGCGCGCTTCTCGTGGCGGTGGAGAATGGGCTCGTCGATGTTCTCAAGCACTTCCGTCTTTCGCCACAACAGGCGGGGAAGGCCGATGCAGTCCGTCTCTCTTTCCTTTTCTTTGGGGACAGATAAGGATGGAATGTATCAGAATGGCTACAACGCTTTCCACTACGCGGCTCGGAAGCTGAACGAGAAGACGATCTCGATGTTTGAAGCGATCGATAAGCTAGGAGTTCCCTTTCAAGTTAGCAGCTGATACTTGTTCTGGATGACGTAATGAAGAGAATGAGCAGGATCCGCCGTCGCAGAAGGGCGAGACTCCTCTGCACATCGCAGTGAACGCGGAGAAAACAGGGAGTGCAGACGCCCTTCTCGACCCCATCGAGTGGCTCCTCCAGAAAGGACTTCCGTCTGGTCATCAGGTTATACATTCATTACTTTACACGGTGTTAGAGAGGGCATTGTCAAGTGATAACTCAATGTTTTATCTCAAAAATTCTTTTTAAAATGTTATCCTTTTAGGACAAGAATGGTCGCACAGTCCTTCACTATGTGCTTGAGAAGAACGAGGAATTTGATTGCAAACAGACTGCTAAGCGTGATCCAATCGCGCTTCTTTCTCTTATTCTGGGATCTATGAATGGGAGACAACAGGTTTAGTCATTCCTACTTCTATTTCAATTGGCTAATTTAGATTTGTTGAAAGAAAGGGAACTAGAAGCTGAAAGAGCCAGTGGGAGGGGTGTGCTTGCCACGTTGAAAGGTGTGATTGAATGTCCAGATCGATCTGGCTGATGTGAACGGGGACACGGCTCTTCATCTCGCGGCACGAGTTGATGCCAACATTTGTGCCGTCACTCTTCTCGACAATCTGCTTGATGTCGAGGTCGGAACTATCAAAGCATGCAACTGAATGAAAGGGAGAATATCTGGAACATTTTGAGATAGACCCGCTGAACAAGGACGGAAACTCTCCACTTGCACTGGCGATGTTCCACAAGAACCAAGCAGTCGCGCTGACCTTGATCCAGGTTGGTCACCATCAATGTCTTCTTCTTCCAAAGAACTCTTGCTCCAGGCCGGCGCTCAAATCCTCGGACCGGTCAATGGCCCAGTGCCGGAGAAGAAGGAAGAAGAGGTCGTCCTCGACAAGCCCTGGAAGTTCGCCGCTTCCCCAGTGAAGACTCTTGTCAGGTTTGTAAAGATGGATGGACTAAGATGCAATAATATGTAATGGAATTAGATTTGAATCGACGATTCCGTTCGTGGTGGTGCGGAACGAGTGGCACTCGCTGGTGTATGTGATCCTCGACAAACTCGGAAAGGTTGTTCCCTCTCGAGCAGTGCTGAAGGAGGTCGGTGCATGCACGGCGTGGTCTTCCTCGTGCATTGCACCCCCTCGAGTGCCACAAACACACCGAATCTTCTTCAGCACTCTTTTCAAGTCAATGAATCCTTAATGCAATACACTATTGGTTGAGAATGCTCGTACCGTGTCGAGTCTCGTGGCTGCTGCCCTGCAAAACAGCCAGCACAACTTCGCTCTCTACCTCCTCAAGCTCCTCGGCCCGAAGACCACTCAAGTCACCGCCGTTAGTTATTCCCTTTGCAATCAACGTTCATGATTGTTTTCGTGGCGCAGGCCGTGGCAGAGCACGATCCTCTGATGCTGTTCACGGAGAGCTTGCCAGGTTAGTTCTTGTGTATTCTGTCCTTGTCTTCTACGATGACTTCCTCGTTGAGCATCGACCAGTGATCTGAGCGTGGCGGCCACGTCCGTCTTGGACAAGCTTCTCTGCCTCGACATCGCCTTCCGGCCAGCCATCGTTGAGAAGGCCATTCTTCGTGGATGCTACAGACTCCTCACTCTTCTCAAGGTTGCAGTTGTCGTGCTATTTGTTTTTTTTTTCATCTCGTTCTACCCTCTATTCGACTCTGTATAGCTGAGAGATGCTAGAGCTAAGTGGAATATGTTGTAGACAGCGGACCCCGCCAGATGGACTCGGCTGGCCCCTTCTTCTGCAGGCCGTTCAGTCCTCTCTGCAGTGTTCAGCCGCTGGATCGAGTGTCCGCAGGAAGAGAAGCTTCTCTCTGTGCTCCTGAACGATCTTCGTTCCCTTCCTGCTTTCTCCTCCTCTGCCTTAGACGAGCCCGTCCTTGCACCGAAGTCTGCTATTTCCTTTCTCTGTGATCTGTGAAATACAACTTTTCTTGGTTTTTTTTAGACGAGCACTTCCTGGAATGGCCGAGCCAGCGGAGCCGCGAGTGGAAGAACTGCTGCCTCCGATTGTGTGGGCCATCCAGGTTGGACGACCCCCACTCGTGGCCAGTCTGGCATTCAACTAATTGTTACTTTAGGCGCAGTGCCCCGGACTCGTGCTGTATTTGGTGAAGTCGGGGGCAAATGTCAACACAAAAGAGGCAGAATACTCCATCCGCCCCTCTCGCATGCTCTCATCACAAATAATTACGACATTATCAAGGTCAACGTGTAATTATTTAAATGTTTGTTTATTATTATTTTCCGTTCAGGTTTTGATTGACGGAGAGGTTCCGCCACCAGAGAATGAAGTGAACGAATCGAAGAGACCATCCACGGCCAATAACAAACCTCGAACCATGGTCTTCGGCAAGAGGAGCTACACTGTCTCTGCAAGGGCTGTCAAGAAGACGCGGCTGTCAGAAGAGAGTGGAAGCGATGAGGACGACACTTCAGAAGCGGACTCAGAGGATGAGGAAGAAGAGGAAAAGAATGAGCAGGGGAATCTAACCATCAAGAAGATCGATCTTCATGGCAAGAACAAGGATCTCGATCTAGCAGTATCTTCTTCTTTTCTTTTGCTCTGTTTCCAGTTGACTGTAGCTTCTTATCCCCATCGTTTGTGGCATTTCTTTCGTTCACTTTTATCTTTTCTTCTCTCTCTTTCTCTCTCTCTCTCTCTCTCTCTCTCTCTCTCTCTCTTCTCTCTATCAGGCAAAGGACGCATTTGGCCGAAACGTCTTCCATTTCCTTGTTGCACCGTGCGGATACCAGAACATCGGTTTGCTTAACGCAATCGCCAGCTTAGTCAAGGTTGCTTTTAATATTCAACTGTCTAATATTCATCTGCATTATCTTTTGTTATGATTAGACAATGGTTCATATATTCTAATCTTGATTGCTTTGAGAGCAAGGCGAAGAAGCTTCTGGCGGAGAAGGAGTGGAAGAAGAGTCCCGTGGAGTTGGCAGCGGAGCAGGGTCAGATGGCGCTGCTGGGAGCCATGCGGACCATTGACCCCTCACTTGTCGCCGCTCTTCCCAAGTCGGCAGACAAGGTCCCCTCTGAACGAACTGAGTCAGCTTTTTTCTTGTTTAATACTTGATCATTTAAACTTCCACTGATTGTCGGAGAGTAAGAACGCTTCAGGAATGTGGATATTGATGTGGATTCCGCTGCCTTTTGCTCTGCTTTTCTTGCGAAGAAAAACTCGGAGAAGAAAGTCGATGAGGTTGGCTGTGGCTCCTCTGTTTCCAATAGAATTGTGGATATTGCAGGAGAAGGAACGAATTCCTAATAAGAACA
Source organism: Allodiplogaster sudhausi (assembly GCA_945643635.1). NCBI lineage: Eukaryota > Metazoa > Nematoda > Chromadorea > Rhabditida > Diplogasteridae > Allodiplogaster > Allodiplogaster sudhausi. The sequence goes on along the minus strand of CALZFC010000031.1, from coordinate 20,394 downwards.
GCGGATATGATAAGACTGGAGTTGTCATCTTCTGTGAGGAGACTAAACAAATCTTCAAGGTTCCTTCCTTTGTTTGATATCCTTCTAAGTGGAGTCTAGAAAAGATCTCTTTGAGATTCTGTTGAACAAGACTGACATGCGAGGAGGCACCTACGCCTTCCACAACTACTACAGAATGGAACTGATCAAACGGAGGGATTCCGATCTCTTCATTCTCTTCACCAACTGGGGTCGAATTGGGGACTCGACTGGAGAGTACCAGGTTTGGACCAGAAGACCATTCTGCTCCTTTCTGCCTCTCTCATTCTCCTTCTTTTCAGTGTACTCCTTTCAAGAGCCTGGAAGGCGCCATCAAGGAATGGCGTTCTGTTTGGAGGCAGAAGACTGGCAATGACTGGGCTCCTTTTCAACGATTCGATGAGAAGCCTGGAAAGTATCGACTTGTTCAGGTTACAAGCTATTCCAAGCATTGTCCCTTATACTACCAGACGGACTCTTCTCTGGCGGCCCCTCTCTCTCTCTCTCTCTCTCTCTCTCTCTCTCTCTTTCTCGCTCTCTCTTTCTCTCTCTCTCTCTCTTTCTCTTTCTATCTCTCTCCCCTCTCTCTTTGTTACAGACTGAAGACCGAGTTTCTTCTCTTGCTGACGTTGAATTAGAGAAGTTTGAGTTGGCCGAATCAGATAAGAATGACAGAAGACTTCGCTTCATCTTTGACATTTCACACGTGGGAATGCTGAAGGACTACGCTAAGCAAGTTGGTATCAATTGCTGATACATTAAGAAGTTTAAAGCAACTTGATCTCCATTTTTTTTCCTCTTTCTCTTTTCTCTCTTTTCCTATCCCTAATTCGTGCCTACTCCGTCCAGGTTGAACTGAATGGCCGTAAGTACAATTGCCCGTTCGGCCGGATCAGTCTAGATGATCTGGAGAAAGCGGCCAGAATCATCGAAGACTTGAAGGGAGTCCAGAAAGAGAAGCAAAGTGTCCGTTCTTTCAGTTGCAATTCTTCTCTCTCTCTCATTTCATGCCTTCCTTTCAGGTTCTCTCGAAGCGGCCAATTAATTCGGAGAAGCTGCTGAAACTCTACGACGATGAGGTGAGAGAGAGAGAGAGAGAGAAAGAGCTCGGTAGATGAAAGGATGGTTTGAGGGGGGGGGGGGTGGCTTGATCTTTTGAAGAGATTTATTTTCAACTTCATAATTTAATTCTTATCATCACTGGAAAACTGTACCCATTCTTATAATGCAAACTAGCGTGCCTTCAGCACGCTACGGACCTTCGGCCCGGTCAATGGCCACCGGGGCTATCGCCCCGGTGGCCATTTCCCGATTTAAGAAGGTATAAGTGGGTGTCGTTAGTCCAGCGAGGGTTGCTTTGTTGTGTTTGATTCACTTTTCGTTTTTCTAGCAAACAAAAGCTTTTGGCTATTGCTAAGAATAAAAAAATTGGGGACAAAGAAGTCAATCGGACGCCTCTGTCCGACGCCACCGAGCATCGGACGCCTCTGTTCGACGCCGCCGAGCATCGGACGCCAGCACGCATTGGGCGCGACACCGGCGGCGGGCCGCCGTTAAAACAGCTGCCCCGTATGCTTCCTTAAGCGAGCCGAATTGCTTGATTGCGTTTACGCTCTCCCAGCCCCGTCCTGCTGCGCAACCTATATTAGACGGTTTTTGCCACAGGCCATTTTGTGAAGGATTGCTGGCCCAGGCCCGAGTTCAATGGGAGGAGTGAACGTAATACAAAGACGAATATCTCTCTTTGTTTTTTATTCTTGTATTTTATTCTTATATCTTTTATTCTTATATCTTATCATTATTACTAATATTATTATTATATGTGTGAGTCGCTTAGACACGGAAGATTGGATGCATATACAATGAATTCGCAAACTCAATCGAAGCGCACTTGATCATGCATGCACTTGACCACGCACGTAGTATTAAAACCTTTGGAATGGCTCTTTTATTTAATTTCCTTTAGTTAAATAAGATTTATAAACAGAAATTAAGTTTTCCAAAATGTGCAAAAAGTTTGTACTCGGCTTGCATCGAACCCGGGTTCTTTGGACATCTCAGTGAGCTCCTTAGCATTAGACCAAAGAGGCTTACAGCTGGCTTCACTCTGCCTTTCCCAAGTCAACGGTGAGATGTTAGATGCAGAATGGCAAAGAAACGAGGCTCATATTCACGTTCGTGCCCATATCTTCGCGCAGAAGTATCGGATTTTCATAATCTTGACGGCAGAGAGCTTGTAATCCGCGACTCTCTTTAGATCTAACTTATGAGCCAAAAATTCCAACTCCTTGCCCCTCAAAAAAATACTGGCCTACGAAATATCGATTTTTCCAGCGGTAACATATGAAATAAAATAGCTCATTATACTGCTTTTTTCATCCTTATGCCATTAAAAATAGTCCCCCTGAACGTTAACTCGAGTATCAGGCCTAAATTTGCACGAGAACATGGTCGACCCCATATGTAGATCAAAAATTGATTTTATGAAAAAGTTTTGTATGAGAGAGTTGTTCCCCTATTCCTAAGCTACCGAATTATATGCGACATGTAGCCATATGTTCTAAAACCGAGGAGAAAAGTGTCAGGAAAGTGACCTAAATTTCAACATAGCCTCAGGGCACTTTCCCGGAAACCCAGCCTCGATAGAACCTGACAATCAACGAAGCGCACGTCAGGATTTTGAGAAAGTTCCAATCTACATGCGAAAAAGTGCCCCTTTTAGAAAATAAATTCCCACCGATCTACCAATCGATCTACGGGATTGAGCTTCGGGCCATTGATAGATTCCCGCCTGACGAACAAACTACTATTTTTGTTATTTTTGTAGGTGCCCTAGAAAAAGAGATATTCCACCTCAAAGTTTCCCGAGTCGGCCCCCTTTGTGGCGCCGGCGCCAACCAAAAATTTCCAAACCCTCATAGGACGATAGCCGAGACTTCAAAGTACCTTTCTGGAAAGTTTCATCCAAATCCACCAATCCTGCCGCCCACAGGAAGCAAAAACATTTGAGCGGTAAATAAATTACATACGTTGTTTAATCTATAGAGAGACTAGCGTGACTTCGTCACGCTACGGGCCTTTGGCCCGGTCAATGGCCACCGGGGCTATCGCCCCGGAGGCCATTTCCCGATAAAAAAATTTATCCAAGGGTTTATAATTGGCTCTACGGGTTAAAATTTGGCTCTAAAGGGTCAAAGGTCCGTTCTAGCGGCGCTACTGGACTATCTGGGCCTCTGAATTTAAGCTCATTAGAAAGCTTGGAGTCTTTACTATATGATATCACTCTTTTAACATACTCAGGAGACATACAAAAGCGCGCAAAAGAGTTTGCGCGCGCGGGGATTCGAACCTGCGACCCATGAGTTTCGATGTGCAGTGAAAATAGCCCAAAAAGCCACAAAATAATTCATATCTCGATTATGCCTGGATCAAATGTGAAGTTTGACCTATCATTCGATAGCAAATTTTTGGCTCTACAATAAAAAAAATATGCGCCAAAAAGTCTCAGTGAAAGCTAAGGCCGAAATAGTGGCCTGAACATTCTGACCAAAAAAGTAGATCAAAAATGACAAAATATGAAAACGTTTTGTATGAGAAAGTTGTTCGCCTTCTCGAAAGCTACCGATTGGTATATAACATGTGGCAACACCTTTAACTATCGCGAAGAAACGGAGGCCCAAAGTGCGTTCCAAAAATTTGCCACTTCACGGCCCTGGCAGGGCACTTTAATGATAACCCAGCCTAACCTATATATAGTCATATTGAAGCTCTCGTGAAACTCTGCATGATTCTGAGACTCTCATCCCTCTACCTTCCCTAATCATAAAGATATGAATTTTAGAAGGTTCGCTCCTAACAAAATAATTTGACCTTTCAATCGATAATATCTCATATACCCAGTGTCCAAAAGTCGATGAATCTAGTATTAAAAGAAAGCCCGTCAAAAACTCTACAATCGGAGTCAGTTAGATCAAAAAGCGAATTTGTAGATTTCGAGAAAATGAGATAAACGACCCTAAAAAAGCACCCCAAAAACGTATGGTTTGCGCGCCAGCCTCGTACTGATCTATCAAAACTCGGACTGATCTCAATTCCAGGAATCATATTCATTTTTTGACGATCTATCTACCAGTATTTTTTTCATCCCCATATCTCTACCAGAAAAAAAGATACAACCGCTCAAAGTCGGCAAAGTGCCCAAATCAGAGTCGCCTCCGACCAAAGTTTGGACGCCCGCGCCGGCGCCAATATCAGACCCAATTTTTTGCGCCGGCGCCAACCCTAATTTTTTGAAACCCACATATTCTTGTAGTCCGGAAACTTTTACATGTTCCCCAAAAAACGGCACCCTGATATCTCAACCCCCGTGCCCGCTACACCGCCCCACGCTATACCAGTGAATAAATTACAGTCGACTTTTAGATAACTCTAGACTAGCGTGACTTTGTCACGCTACGGGCCTTTGGCCTGGGGTTAGTTGACTCTATGGGTTGTTGGTTGTTGTTGATATTTGGCTCTAAGGGTTGTTAGTTGGGGTCTGAGGGTTGTTTGTTGGCTCTAAAGGGGGAAAAGTCCGCTCTAGCGGTGATTACGGGACGATCTGGGGCTTTTAAATTCAGCCTATAAGGAAGCTTGGAGTCTTCTATCCATTCTAACATACTTTTTATTTAATGAGAAGTCATATTAAAACGCGCAAAAGAGTTTGCACGCACGCGGGTTCGAACCTTGGGTAGGTAGTTTATCTGGGTGCCCTGAAAATGTACCAAAAAGCCACAAAATAATTTTTTTCTCGAATATGCCTGAACCGATTTCCACGACTGGCACACCATTCGATAGTTAATTTTAGGCTCTACAATAAAAAAAATATGCGCCAAAAAGTGTCAGTGATAGCTAAGGCCGAAATAGTGGCCTGAACCTTCTGACCCCAAAAGAAGATCAAAAAAGTCAAAATATGAAAACGTTTTGTATGAGAAAGTTATTCACCTTCACGAGAGCTACGGAATGGTATATAACATGTCGCAAAAGCTTTCACCACCGAGGAAAAACGGAGGCTCAAAGTGGCTTCCAAAAATTTTCAACTTCACAGCACCCTCAGGGCACTTTATTGATCACCTATCGGAATGAAAGTATAATCATTTTGAAGCTGACTCCATGCCCTTCAATATTCATATTAAAACGCGCAAAAGAGTTTGCACGCACGCGGGTTCGAACCTGGGTCGGTAGTTTATCTGGGTGCCCTGAAAATGTACCAAAAAGCCACAAAATAATTTTTTTCTCGAAAATGCCTGAACCGATTTCCACGATTGGCACACCATTCGATAGCTAATTTTTGGCTTTACAATAAAAAAAAATATGCGCCAAAAAGTGCCAGTGATAGCTAAGGCCGAAATAGTGGCCTGAACCTTCTGACCCCAAAAGTAGATCAAAAATGACAAAATATGAAAACGTTTTGTATGAGAAAGTTATTCACATTCACGAGAGCTACCGAATGGTATATACCATGTCGCAAAAACTTTCACCACGGAGAAAAAACGGAGGCTCAAAGTGGCTTCCAAAAATTTTCCACTTCAGAGCACCCTCAGGGCACTTTATTGATCACCTATCGGAATGCAAGTATAAACATATTGAAGCTGACTCCATGCCCTTCAATATTCTGCAAGTCCCATCGCTCTACGATCCCTACGGTTAAATAGGTGAATTTTGAAAATTGCTCCTAACAAAAAAAGTTGGAACTTCAATCGATAATGTCTACAATGCGCAGTGCCCAAAAGTTGATAAGAATAGTATTAAAAGATGCGCCGTCAAAAACTCTACAATCTGAGTCAGACAATCAAAAAGCGGAATTTGTAGATTCTGAGAAAATGAGCAAATACCCTCTCAAAAAGTGCCGAAAAATGAGGTCAAAACGCGCCGGCCTCCCACTGATCTACCAAAGCTCCAATCGATCTCAACTCCAGGAATCATATTCATTTTTGGACGATCTATCTACCAGTATTTTTTTCAACCCCGTATCTCTACCCTAAAAAAAGATATACCACCTCAAAATCGCCAAAGTGCACAAATCGAAGTCACCTCGGACCAAAGTTTGGCCGCCCGCGCCGGCGCCAATATCGAACCCAATTTTTTGAAACCCACATATTCTTGTAGTCCGGAAACTTTTACATGTTCCCCAAAAAACCGCTTCCCCATATCTCACCCCCACCGCCCACAGCACCTCTCCGCGCTATCCCCGTAAATAAAGTACAGTCGACTTGTATATAATAGTAGACTAGCGTGACTTTGTCACGCTACGGGCCTTTGGCCCGGTCAATGGCCACCGGGGCTATCGCCCCGGAGGCCATTTCCCGATAAAAAGATAGTAAGTTGGGTCGTTAGTTGGCTCTAAGGGTTGTTAGTTGGCTTAAAAAGGACAAAAGTCTGTTCTAGCGGCGTTAATGGACATCCTAGGTCTTTGAATTTCCTCTGATTAGAAAGCTTGGAGTCCTTAGTCTATGTTAGCACTCTTATAATTTCATCAGGAGCCATACAAAAGCGCGCAAAAGAGTTTGCGCGCGCGCGGATTCGAACTTGCGTCCCATGACTTTCGACGTGCACTGAAAATGTACCAAAAAACCACAAAATAATTCATATCTCGAATATGCCTGGATCAAATCCCAAGATCTACCTATCATTCGATAGCTAATTTTAGGCTCTACAAAGAAAAAAATATGCGCCAAAAAGTGTCAGTGATAGCTAAGGCCGAAATAGTGGCCTGAACATTCTGACCCAAAAAGTAGATCAAAAAAGGCAAAATATGAAAACGTTTTGTATGAGAAAGTTGTTCGCCTTCTCGAGAGCTACAGAATGGTATATAATATGTGGCAAAAGCTTTAACTACCACGAAGAAACGGAGTCCCAAAATGAGTTCCAAAAATTTGCCACTTCACGGCCCTGGCAGGGCACTTTAATGATAACCCAGCCTAACCTATGTATACTCTAATTGAAGCTCTCGTGAAACTCTGTATGATTCTGAAACTCTCATCTCTACCTTAACTATCGCTCCTAACAAAAAAATTTGATCCTTCAATCGATAATATCTACAACTTCTAGTGTCCAAAAGTCGATAATTCGACCATTTTCTGAAAGCCCGTCAAAAACTCTACAATCGCAGTCAGTTTAATCAAAAGCGGAATTTGTAGATTTCGAGAAAATGAGATAAACGACCCTAAAAAAGCACCCCAAAAACGTATGGTTTGCGCGCCGGCCTCGTTCTGATCTACCAAACCGCGAAATAATCTCAACTCCAGGAATCATATTCATTTTTGAACGATCTATCTACCAGTATTTTTTTGATCCCCATATCTCAACAAGAAAAAAAGATACAACCTCTCAAAGTCGCCAAAGAGCCCAAATCGAAGTCGCCTCGGGCCAAAGTTTGGGCGCCCGCGCCGGCGCCAATATCAGACCCAATTTTTTGAAGCCAACATATTCTTGTAGTCCGGAAACTTTTACATAATCTCCAAAAAACCGCTCCCCGATATCTCTACCCCCGCGCCCGCTACACCGCTCCGCGCTATACCGGTAAATAAATTACAGTCGACTTTTAGATAACTCTAGACACTTTGTCACGCTACGGGCCTTTGGCCCGGTCAATGGCCACCGGGGCTATCGCCCCGGAGGCCATTTCCCGATAAAAAAGATAGTAAGTTGGGTCGTTATTTGGCTCTAAGGGTTAAAATTTGGCTCTAAAGGGTCAAAAGTCTGTTCTAGCGGCGCTACTGGACTATCTGGGCCTTTGAATTTAAGCTCATTAGAAAGCTTGGAGTCTTTACTATGTGATATCACTCTTTTAACATACTCAGGACTCATACAAAAACGCGCAAAAGGTTGCGCGCGCGCGGATTCGAACCTGCGACCCATGAGTTTCGATGTGCAGTGAAAATAGCCCAAAAAGCCACAAAATAATTCATATCTCGAATATGCCTCTATCAAATCCCATGATCTACCTATCATTCGATAGCTAATTTTTGGCTCTACAATAAAAAAATATGCGCCAAAAAGTGTCAGTGATAGCTATGGCCGAAATAGTGGCCTGAACATTCTGACCCCAAAAGTAGATCAAAAATGACAAAATATGAAAATGTGTTGTATGAGAAAGTTGTTCTCCTTCTCGAGAGCTACAGAATGGTATATAATATGTGGCATAAGCTTTAACTACCGAGAAGAAACGGAGGCCCAAAGTGCGTTCCAAAAATTTTCCACTTTACGGCCCTGGCAGGGCACTTTAATGAAGAGCCAGCCTATCCTATGTATACTCATATTGAAGCTCTCGTGAAACTCTGCATGATTCTGAAACTCTCATCCCTCTACCTTCCCTATTCATAAAGATATGTATTTTAGAAGGTTCGCTCCTAACAAAAAATGTTCACGCTTCAATCGATAATATCTACAACTTCTAGTGTCCAAAAGTTGATAATTCTACTATTAAAAGATGCGCCGTAAAAAACTCTACAATCGCAGTCAGTTTAATCAAAAGCGGACTTTGTAGATTTCGAGAAAAGTTGAAACTACATGCCGAAAAACGGCCAAAAAATGGGGTCAAAACGCGCCGCGCTGCCACTGATCTACCAAAACTCGAAATGATCTGAACTCCAGGAATCATATTCATTTTTGGACGATCTATCTACCAGTATTTTTTTCATCCCCATATCTCTACCAGGAAAAAAGATACAGCCCCTCAAAGTCGCCAAAGAGCCCAAATCGAAGTCACCTCGGACCAAAGTTTGGCCGCCCGCGCCGGCGCCAACCCTAATTTTTTGACCCCACCCCCGCGCCCACAGCACCTCTCCGCGCTATACCAGAGGATAAATTACAGTCGACTTTTAGATAACTCTAGACTAGACTAGCGTGACTTTGTCACGCTACGGGCCTTTGGCCCGGTCAATGGCCACCGGGGCTATCGCCCCGGAGGCCATTTCCCGATAAAAAAATTTATCCAAGGGTTGTAAGTTGGCTCTAAGGGTTAAAATTTGGCTCTAAAGGGTCAAAAGTCTGTTCTAGCGGCGCTACTGGACTATCTGGGCCTTTGAATTTAAGCTCATTAGAAACTTTGGAGTCTTTACTATATGATATCACGCTTTTACATACTCAATGAGTCATATGAAAGCGCGCAAAAGGCTTTGCGCGCGCGCGACTCCGAACCTGCGACCCATGACTTTCGATATGCACTGAAAATGAGCCAAAAAGCCACAAAATAATTCATATCTCGAATATGCCTTTATCAAATCCCATGATCTACCAATCATTCGATAGCTAATTTTTGGCTCTACAATAAAAAAAAATATGCGCCAAAAAGTGTCAGTTATAGGTAAGGCCGAAATTGTGGCCTGAACATTCTGACACCAAAAGTAGATCAATCCCTCTACCTTCCCTATCCATAAAGATATGATTTTTAGAACGTTCGCTCCTAACAAAAAAATTTGACCCTTCAATCGATAATATCTCATACACCCAGTGTCCAAAAGTTGATAATTATGGTATCAAAAGATGCGCCGTCAAAAACTCTAAAATCGGATTCAGTTACATCAAAAGCGGAATTTAGGGATCTAGGAGAGAAGGGCAAATACCCTCTCAAAAAGTACCCCAAAAAGGTATGGTTTGCGCGGCGGCCTCCCACTGATCTACCAAAAATCGAAATGATCTCAACTCCAGAAATCATATTCATTTTTGAACGGGCTACCCGCCACTATTTTTTTTCATTTCTGTAGGTCCACCAGAAAAAAAGTTGCAGCCCGTCAAAGTCGCGAAGCACCCCAAATCAGAGTCCCCCGCGCCGGCGCCGGCGCCAACGCTAAATTTTTGAAACCCACATATTCTTGTAGCCCAGGGGATATTTTAGAAAACCCCGAAAACAGCTTCCCCGTATCTCACTCCCACCGCCCGTAATACCTCTCCGCGCTATACCCGTCAATAAATTACAGTCGACTTTTAGATAACTCTAGACTAGATTAGATGTCGATTATGTCTTTTTCTCTTTTAAACTAGAAAATTTTCACTTTTTCCCCCAGGTTTTCAGCAATTTTTGTGCCCTTTGCCTAACCCCCTACTGGTGCAGACTCTCTATAGAATTCTCTGCAGCGCCAGCTGACTTCTGCCTTCTACACGGCCATTCCCATTGGTGGATACGAGAAGTGTGCACTCGAGGTCATCTCAGACGAGAGAATGATCAACGCTGCAGACGGTGTTAGTCGGCCTCTCATTCCCTTTTCAGTCAAGGCTACGGTAGACTTAAGTTGGAGCACATTAGTTCTGGCCGGTCATTCAGATGCTGAAGCAGCTCAGTGACATCGAGATTGCCGGTCGATTCATCATGGCTGCTGCGCATCGGAGAAACACTGTCGATCCTCTTCGGTGGTAGAAATCAAGAGGGAGAGAGAGAGAGAGAGAGAGAGAGAGAAAGTGGGAGTGAGAGAAGAGAGAGAGAGAGAGAAAGTGGGAGTGAGAGAAGAGAGAGAGAGAGAAAGAAAGTGGGAGTGAGAGAGAGAGAAAGATAATTGGTTACTGAAACATAGCAAGGAGAGTATGAGTAAGAGGGTGGTTTGCAGATACTTGTTGTCGGCAGTGAGCTGGTCTTGCTCGATTGTTCCTCTGGCGGAAACGGATGAAGTCTCACAGCGAGTGCTTCAATGGGTGCGCAGCTCAAAGCCGAGTCAGAAGTGTGGGGAGACGAGTTATTTTTCTCTGTCACATACACTATTTTCAGGTCTGCGGTCTTCTCAAAATTTGTCCGCGAAATCGGTCGGACGAATTTCATGCCAAGCACTCCGCCTGCCTCAATACAACGTTAGTTTATTCACTATACCTGATTCAGCTCTCTCTCTCTCTCTCTCTCGCTCTCTCTCTCTCTCTTTCTCTCTCTCTCTCGCTCTCTCTCTATTACTCTCTCTGTCTCTTACGCCTTGGAACTCCCTCTCTTTGTTTTTTTTTCTCTCTAAGGCACTCTTATGTCTTTCCTTTCGCGTATATGTTGTTTCTCCTTTCCAGCTACCTCCTTCATGGCACCAAAGCTGCGAATATGCTGTCAATTCTCCACGGTGGTCTGGTTGCCACTCCTGCGAATGCCTTAGAGTGCGGGCAAGCATACGGCAAGGTAATTCTTTTCTACTTCTTCTTTAAACGGCGTACATATCTAGAGCTTCCGATGAGTAGTTTCTGACTAGATATCGTCCGTGGGTGTCCATTTTACCTATGGATGGCTTTCAGGGTGTATACTTTGCTGATGTTTTCGACAAGAGTGCCGGATACTGTGGCCCTTCCGATTCAGCACTCAACTATATGTTTGTCTGCAAGGTTAGCTAAGGCTAGTTAAGGCTAAGGTTAGTTAAGGCGGCATTACCATCATCATTTCTACTTAAGATTCGTTGTCTTGAAAGAAACAGGGGGTTTTCTCTGATCAGGTTGCCATTGGGAGGCTGCTAGACTCGAATGAACCATGGAATGAGAAGAGCAAGTTCGACACCCTGGCTGTGTACGGACAACGATATCCCGATCCTAGTTCATCCATCACCATTGACGGTAAATTCACTCACATTCACATTGATATTCCGTTCCCCTCTCGGGCACTCGGATGTTTTACTCCTGTATATTGTAAGAGAGATTGAATGTTTCTCAGGTGCTTGTATGCCCCTGGGCCCTTTGGTGCGAGGGCAGCGAGGAGTGAGCCGTGCTTGGTGGGACTGGAGCGAGTTCATCGTCAAAGACCACTCCAGAATCCTCACATCTTACATTATTATTTTCAAGAACTGACATCGTTCTTCGTTGTGAGTGTTTTTTAACGATTTTTCTAGCAGAGTTACTAGAACAAGTATTTATTGTATAAAAGAACGTTTAGAGTGATCTCCTTTTAACTGTTTTCCCTATGTTATTAAATTTGTAATAGTTAGGCATTAATGGCAAACCGGTTATGATCCTTTCTTAGGGACTTTAATTGTTTTATTTTCTTTTCCGGTTATGTTTCATTCTTTGTTAAAGGTGTAGCTTTTATGATATATGAAAGGAGGATTTGTTATTTATGTACAGAGATCATAGCTGGCAGGTTGGGAGATCAAAGAGATTACGGGATGAAGACTTCGCTGCCGAAGTTCGCACTACCCAGCCGGGCTGGCAGGGTTCGGTCTCTTTGGTGTTCACTGCAATGACAGAGAGAATTCGGTTGAGAGGGGATCTCGAGAAGAGAAAGAACGAAGTCAAGGACTATTAATGCTGCATTCCGAAAGGACGCACATGGTATTTCGATTTCGCTGCCGAGGTTTGGGCTACTGTTAACTGAAAAACAACTAGTAAGGCAAGATCAAATTCATCCACAAAACAGTCTGAGAAACTCTGAAACGGTAGTACGATGTTGTGTCACAAATCACTATTAAATAGCGATTGAAAGAACCAACCAAATTATAGTTTAACTGCTAAATAATTATAAAGCTTACAAGGAATGTCGATTTCGCTGCCGAGATTAGCATTGGTTCGACTGGAGGGGAGTCTGCTGTCTGGCACCACTCCTTGTATGAATTGAGGCTGAGGGAAGGCATCTGAGAAGACAACCAAGAAGAGAAGGAACACGATGCAGTGGCTACCCATCGTATGATGATCAGCTCTTCTCTCCCTGTCGATAACTTTGTCCGAACTCGTCGAGGAGAGAAAGTGAATCGTGCATTTATGATACGAGGGGCTCTCTCCCTCTCTCTCCCTTTCTTTTCGTGTTCTTCGTCAAGCTGACCGGTTGTCCCTCTCTTTCACTGTGCTTCCTTCTGTTTGTCTCACTCTCTCTCTCTCTCTCTCTCTCTCTCTCTCTCTCTCTCCTCCTTACCTTGTCCTTCTCTTATCTTCTCTCTCCCACTCTATCATGTATCACCATTATTCATTTCACTACTTCACCGCGTACGTGATTCTACTTTTAAAGTAGTGTAACCATATAGGTCATTTGGCAAGCCATGGTCGTTGATATCGTCTTCTTCGGGTGCCTTATTCAACGAATCCCGCGTTCTTCTCGAACTGAGTTCATGTACGATGTTTGCAGTCTGAGTCATAGTTCCATCGGAATCTCCTCTCTTCTCGCAATCTCACTTCCTCTCTTACTCGCTATCTCCCCTCTCTCTCTCTCCTTCTCTCTCTCTCTCTCTCTCTCTCTCTCTCTCTCTCTCACAAAGCATCTGTTTGAGTGAGGAAGCTGAACCAGAACATGAGTCACTATGTCACCGTACATGCAAACTAATATGTCCGTAAGTTGGAGGGAAGTGATCACTTTGTATAACTAATTGCAATTAAAGTAAGAGAGCACTCCTTGTGATGTCAGCATGAAATTCAAGCAACTTTGTATAGTGGGCGTTTTTTACTCCGATCTTGGCAGTGATTTTAGTACGTACATTCATGCAGGAATTGCATGCATAAATGAGGAAATGAGGCAAATAAATAAAATACAAATCATACCTACAATTCATACCCGACAGCAGCGAGACGGTAATATCACAACACTATTCGCTTTATGGAGAAATAGAGATATGGAGAGGATGGAAGGCGGGAGATGAAAGTGGTGGCGATTTATATTTGAGCCAACTGCTCGGCTTCTTACATATTACTATTTACTTCTATAGCGTAAAATATACTACGGAAAAATATGACGCAGTCAAAGGAAGGAAATTCAACTGTCGGCAAGAAAAATTGGTGAAAGTCATTGAGGCAATGGGGTAGGGAATGGCCCAAATATCAGAAATATCAGATGAGTCGTGATTGCTGGAGGAGAGTCGCGAGAAGACGGAGAACGAATCGATATTGATCTACATTCTTGAGCAGACACATTCGTTGTGCTCGGAGACGGCCAAGAAGAGCCGCGATATCCAGTCTCTGCAACCACCAACAACTTATCTCTTATGGCGGTAGAATTGATGGGAAACAATATAAATGTATATGACGCGATTTGCGAGAGTTTCAAAATGGCTGGGGACCCGGCAAAATTAGATTTCGCTCAAAAGCTCTTTATAGGTACTTTTTAACACGGTGAAACGATTGGAATGGGTCCGGGAGTCTGAAAACGCCATTTTGACGAGTTATGCGAGATTTAAAATGCGAGAGCTCGGAGAGACACGCCGAGATGTCCGCACATTCGCGTTCGCTGCTTCGCGCACAATAAAGCAATATTTATAAAAAATTTACCATAAATAGAGCACATATTGCTTTAGAAATTTGTTCAAGTAGAATTTTAAAATATTCAATTTTAGAGTCGCTGTGGCCTCTAGACTTTGGAGAGGCGTCGTTTTCTTATATGGCATTTTATCATGGGTTTTCTATCTCATTTCGTAGAACTGAAAATTCTCTTTCGAATGAGCTTTCGGATGTCATATATCGACGAACTCTTTAATGTTTCCCAGTCCTTAAACTGCTGAGTTCAGCGCCTGAGCAGCATTTCTTAGGGTTATGTTCGGGCACGTCATAATAAACGCATCCTCTGGTCACCTCAGGACTCGCATAGCTTATTGCCAAACAGTTTGCCTGGCAATCATGAAGTCGCAGGTTCGATTCCCGAATGAGTCGAAGAGTTTTGCCCGTTAATGAAAATATTTCTTTTGCATTTAAATTACATTTATAGCCTTAAAAGTGAATTCCCTCGACTAACATTCGACAGATTATCGATTGGGTTGCACTTTCGGCGTTTACATCGCCCATACAAAGTGCGCGTCGCTCCGCAGGCGCTGAACCCCGCGCATTTCAACAGTTTAAGGACTGGGAAGCATTAAAGAGCTCGTCGATATCTGACATACGATAGCTCATTCGAAAGAGAATTTTCAGCTCTACGAAATGAGATAGAAAACCCGTGATAAAATGCCATATAAGATAACGACGCCTCTCCAAAGTCTAGAGGCCGCAGCGGCTCTAAAATTGAATATTTTAAAATTCTACTTGAACAGCTTTCTAAAGCAATATCTTCTCTATTTATGGCAAAAATTTAACAAATACTGCTTTATTGTGCGCGAAGCTGCGAACGTGAATGTGCGGACATCTCGGCATGTCTCTCCGAGCTCTCGAATTTTAAATCTCACATAACTCGGCAAAATGGCGTTTTCAGACTCCCGGACCTATTCCAATCGTTTCGTCGTGTTAAAAACTACCTATAAAGAGCTTTTGAGCAAATTCTAATTTTGCCGGGTCCCCGGCTCTTTAGATCCCTTGCGATTCTCTCGCAAATCGCGTCATATTGCCATGGAAAACGGGACTAACAGCATTCCGTTCAATGTGAAGACGAGCAACTTCAGCAAGGAGGTACACGCCGCTCTCGTGGGAGCCAGTGTGGCAGTGGATGAGCAAAGGAGAGGCCGAGCCAGTGGACGGAGAAGGAGGAGCACCAGAGTCCACCGACCACGGCTCAGAACTAACAAAAAGATAAATCCTTTCTCTTGCTTAAATCGTTCATGAATTAAAAAACTATTTTAAAATATCGGTCAAATCTGGGATAATGAATTAAAACCGAACAAACCAAAGCGAAGGAGGATGAGAAGAGTGAGGAGAACCAGACGAAGAAGAAGATGAAGAGTTCATTCGCTTCTTCCACGGAGCGCGTTCAAGGGAGGCAGAACGAAGCCGATTCGAGACGTCACTCAGTTTCTTCTGAAGAGAAGACAGGATAGAAAAAGAAGAGAGAAGAAGGGGAGTGAGAGAAGAGGGATAGCGAAGGAAGAGTGAGGGCGAGAGAAGAGGGAGAGCGAGAAAAGAGGGGTGAGAGAAGAGGGAGAGTGAGAGAAGAGGGAGAGTGAGAGAAGAGGGGGAGTGAGAGAAGAGGGAGAGTGAGAGAAAGGGAGAGCGAGGAAGAGAGTGAGAGCGAGAGAAGAGGAATGAGAGAAGAAGGAGAGCGAGAGAAGAGGGAGTGCGAGAGAAGAGGGAGAGCGAGACACGAGGGAGAGCGAGAGAAGAGGGGTGAGAGAAGAGGGAGAGTGAGAGAAGAGGGAGAGTGAGAGAAGAGGGAGAGCGAGAGAAAGAGGGAGAGTGAGAGAAGAGGGGAGTGAGAGAAGAGGGAGAGTGAGAGAAAAGGGAGAGCGAGGGAAGAGTGAGGGCGAGAGAAGAGGGAGAGTGAGAGAAGAGGGGGAGTGAGAGAAGAGGGAGAGTGAGAGAAAATGGAGAGCGAGGAAGAGTGAGAGCGAGAGAAGAGGAATGAGAGAAGAAGGAGAGCGAGAGAAGAGGGAGAGCGAGAGAAGAGGGAGAGTGAGAGAAGAGGGGGAGTGAGAGAAGAGTGAGAGAAGAGGGGGAGTGAGAGAAGAGGGGGAGTGAGAGAAGAGGAGGAGCGAGAGAAGAGGGGGAGTGAGAGAAGAGGGGAGTGGGAGGGAGGGGAGTGAGAGAAGAGGGGAGAGAGAAGAGGGGAGTGAGAGAAGAGGGAAAGTGAGAGAAGAGGAGGGTGAGAGAAGAGGAGTGAGAGAAGAGAGGAGGAGTGAGAGAGAGGGAGTCAGAGAAGAGAGGGGTGAAAGAAGAGGGGGAGTGAGAGAAGAGAGGGGAGTGAGAGAAGAGTGGGAGTGAGAGAAGAGGGAGAGCGAGAAAAGAGGGTGAGAGAAGAGGGAGAGTGAGAAAAGAGGGAGAGTGAGAGAAGAGGGAGAGCGAGAGAAGAGGGAGAGTGAGAGAAGAGGGGGAGTGAGAGAAGAGGGAGAGTGAGATAAAAAGGGAGGAGAGCGAGGGAAGAGTGAGAGCGAGAGAAGAGGGAGAGCGAGAGAAGAGGAATGAGAGAAGAAGGAGAGCGAGAAAAGAGGGAGAGCGAGAAAGGAGAGAGAGGAGAGAAGAGGGAGAGTGAGAGAAGAGGGGGAGTGAGAGAAGAGGGAGAGTGAGAGAAAAGGGAGAGCGAGGGAAGTGTGAGAGCGAGAGAAGAGGAATGAGAGAAGGAGAGCGAGAGAAGAGGGAGAGCGAGAGAAGAGGGAGAGCGAGACACGAGGGAGAGCGAGAGAAGAGGGGTGAGAGAAGAGGGAGAGTGAGAGAAGAGGGAGAGTGAGAGAAGAGGGAGAGCGAGAGAAGAGGGAGAGGAGAGAAGAGGGGGAGTGAGAGAGAGGGAGTCAGAGAAGAGAGCGTGTGAAAGAAGAGGGGGAGTGAGAGAAGAGAGGGGGAGTGAGAGAAGAGTGGGAGTGAGAGAAGAGGGAGAGTGAGAAAAGAGGGGTGAGAGAAGAGGGAGAGTGAGAAAAGAGGGAGAGTGAGAGAAAGAGGGAGAGCGAGAGAAGAGGGAGAGTGAGAGAAGAGGGGGAGTGAGAGAGAAGAGGGAGAGTGAGAGAAAAGGGAGAGCGAGGGAAGAGTGAGAGCGAGAGAAGAGGGAGAGCGAGAAAAAGAGGGAGAGCGAGCGAGAAGAGGGGAGAGGGAGAAGGAGAGAAGAGGGGAGTGAGAGAAGAGGGAGAGTGAGAGAAAGGGAGAGCGAGGGAAGAGTGAGAGCGAGAGAAGAGGGAGAGCGAGAGAAGAGGGAGAGTGAGAGAAGAGGGGGAGTGAGAGAAGAGGGAGAGTGAGAGAAAAGGGAGAGCGAGGGAAGAGTGAGGGCGGGGAATAGGGAGAGCGAGAAAAGAGGGGTGAGAGAAGAGGGAGAGTGAGAAAAGAGGGAGAGTGAGAGAAGAGGGAGAGCGAGAGAAGAGGGAGAGTGAGAGAAGAGGGGGAGTGAGAGAAGAGGGAGAGTGAGAGAAAAAGGGAGAGCGAGGGAAGAGTGAGAGCGAGAGAAGAGGAGAGCGAGAGAAGAGGAATGAGAGAAGAAGGAGAGCGAGAGAGAGGGAGAGCGAGACACGAGGGAGAGTGAGAGAAGAGGGGAGTGAGAGAGAAGAGGGAGAGTGAGAGAAAAGGGAGAGCGAGGGAAGAGTGAGAGCGAGAGAAGAGGGAGAGCGAGAGAAGAGGAATGAGAGAAGAAGAGAGCGAGAGAAGAGGGAGAGCGAGACACGAGGGAGAGCGAGAGAAGAGGGGGAGTGAGAGAAGAGTGGGAGTGAGAGAAGAGGGGGAGTGAGAGAAGAGGGTGAGAGAAGAGGGAGAGTGAGAGAAGAGGGAGAGCGAGAGAAGAGGGAGAATGAGAGAAAAGGGGGAATGAGAGAAGAGGGAGAGTGAGAGAAGAGGGAGAGCGAGAGAAGAGGGAGAGCGAGAGAAGACGAATGAGAGAAGAAGGAGAGTGAGAGAAGAGGGAAAGCGAGAGAGAGAAGAGGGAGAGTGAGAAAAGAGGGAGAGTGAGAGAAGAGGGAGAGCGAGAGAAGAGGGAGAGTGAGAGAAGAGGGGGAGTGAGAGAAGAGGGAGAGTGAGAGAAAAGGGAGAGCGAGGGAAGAGTGAGAGCGAGAGAAGAGGGATGAGCGAGAGAAGAGGGAGAGTGAGAGAAGAGGGGAGTGAGAGAAGAGGGAGAGTGAGAGAAAAGGGAGAGCGAGGGAAGAGTGAGGGCGAGAGAATAGAGGAGAGGGAGAGCGAGAAAGAGGGGTGAGAGAAGAGGGAGAGTGAGAAAAGAGGGAGAGTGAGAGAAGAGGAGAGCGAGAGAAGAGGGAGAGTGAGAGAAGAGGGGCAGTGAGAGAAGAGGGAGAGTGAGAGAAAAGGGAGAGTGAGAGAAAAGGGAGAGCGAGGGAAGAGTGAGAGCGAAAGAAGAGGAGAGCGAGAGAAGAGGAATGAGAGAAGAAGGAGAGCGAGAGAAGAGGGAGAGCGAGACACGAGGGAGAGCGAGAGAAGAGGGGAGTGAGAGAAGAGTGGAGTGAGAGAAGAGGGGGAGTGAGAGAAGAGGGTGAGAGAAGAGGGAGAGTGAGAGAAGAGGGAGAGCGAGAGAAGAGGGAGAATGAGAGAAAAGGGGGAATGAGAGAAGAGGGAGAGTGAGAGAAGAGGGAGAGCGAGAGAAGAGGGAGAGCGAGAGAAGACGAATGAGAGAAGAGGGAAGCGAGAGAAGAGGGAGAGTGAGAGAAGAGGGAGAGTGAGAGAAGAGGGTGAGAGAAGAGGGAGAGTGAGAGAAGAGGGAGAGCGAGAGAAGAGGATGAATGAGAGAAAAGGGGGAATGAGAGAAGAGGGGGAGTGAGAGAAGAGGGAGAGTGAGAGAAGAGGGAGAGCGAGGGAAGAGGAAGAGTGAGAGCGAGAGAAGATGGAGAGCGAGAAAAGAGGGGTGAGAGAAGAGGGAGAGTGAGAGAAGAGGAGAGCGAGAGAAGAGGGGGAGTGAGAGAAGAGTGGGAGTGAGAGAAGAGGGGGAGTGAGAGAAGAGGTGAGAGAAGAGGGAGAGTGAGAGAAGAAGGAGAGCGTGAGAAGAGGGAGAGCGAGACACGAGGGAGAGCGAGAGAAGAGGGGGTGAGAGAAGAGTGGGAGTGAGAGAAGAGGGGGAGTGAGAGAAGAGGGTGATGAGAGAAGAGGGAGAGTGAGAAAAGAGGGAGAGCGAGAGAAGAGGGAGAGCGAGAACGAGGGAGAGCGAGAGAAGAGGGGTGAGAGAAGAGGGAGAGTGAGAGAAGAGGGAGAGTGAGAGAAGAGGGAGAGCGAGAGAAGAGGAGAGAGTGAGAGAAGAGGGGGAGTGAGAGAAGAGGGAGAGTGAGAGAAAAGGGAGAGCGAGGGAAGAGTGAGGGCGAGAGAAGAGGGAGAGTGAGAGAAGAGGGGGAGTGAGAGAAGAGGGAGAGTGAGAGAAAATGGAGAGCGAGGGAAGAGTGAGAGCGAGAGAAGAGGAATGAGAGAAGAAGGAGAGCGAGAGAAGAGGGAGAGCGAGAGAAGAGGGAGAGTGAGAGAAGAGGGGTAGTGAGAGAAGAGTGAGAGAAGAGGGGGAGTGAGAGAAGAGGAGGAGCGAGAGAAGAGGGGAGTGAGAGAAGAGGGGAGTGGGAGGAGAGGGGGAGTGAGAGAAGAGGGAGAGAGAGAGAAGAGGGGAGTGAGAGAAGAGGGGGAGTTAGAGAAGAGAGGAGCGAGAGAAGAGGGGGAGTGAGAGAAGAGGGGAGTGGGAGGAGAGGGGGAGTGAGAGAAGAGGGGAGAGAGAAGAGGGGAGTGAGAGAAGAGGGAAAGTGAGAGAAGAGGAGGGGAGGAGAAGAGGAGTGAGAGAAGAGGAGGAGTGAGAGAGAGGGAGTCAGAGAAGAGAGGGTGTGAAAGAAGAGGGGGAGTGAGAGAAGAGAGGGGAGTGAGAGAAGAGTGGGAGTGAGAGAAGAGGGAGAGCGAGAAAGAGGGTGAGAGAAGAGGGAGAGTGAGAAAAGAGGGAGAGTGAGAGAAGAGGGAGAGCGAGAGAAGAGGGAGAGTGAGAGAAGAGGGGGAGTGAGAGAAGAGGGAGAGTGAGAGAAAAGGGAGAGCGAGGGAAGAGTGAGAGCGAGAGAAGAGGGAGAGCGAGGGAAGAGTGAGAGCGAGAGAAGATGGAGAGCGAGAAAAGAGGGGTGAGAGAATAGGGAGAGTGAGAGAAGAGGGAGAGCGAGAGAAAAGGGG
>CALZFC010000030.1:4410000-4476763 GCA_945643635.1 Allodiplogaster sudhausi | reverse complement strand
GAGGAGAGAGAGAGGCGAGAGGGGTCGCTGTAGCTGGAGGAGGGCGGAGAGAGGCGAGAGGGGTCGCTGTAGCTGGAGGAGGGCGGGAGAGAGAGAGGCGAGAGGGGTCGCTGTAGCTGGAGGAGGGCGGGAGAGAGAGAGGCGAGAGGGGTCGCTGTAGCTGGAGGAGGGGGAGAGAGAGAGAGGCGAGAGGGGTCGCTGTAGCTGGAGGAGGGCGGGAGAGAGGCGAGAGGGGTCGCTGTAGCTGGAGGAGGGCGGGAGAGAGAGAGGCGAGAGGGGTCGCTGTAGCTGGAGGAGGGCGGGGAGAGAGAGAGGCGAGAGGGGTCGCTGTAGCTGGAGGAGGGCGGGAGAGAGGCGAGAGGGGTCGCTGTAGCTGGAGGAGGGCGGGAGAGAGAGAGGCGAGAGGGGTCGCTGTAGCTGGAGGAGGGCGGGAGAGAGAGAGGCGAGAGGGGTCGCTGTAGCTGGAGGAGGGCGGGAGAGAGGCGAGAGGGGGTCGCTGTAGCTGGAGGAGGGCGGGAGAGAGAGAGGCGAGAGGGGTCGCTGTAGCTGGAGGAGGGCGGGAGAGAGAGAGGCGAGAGGGTCGCTGTAGCTGGAGGAGGGCGGGAGGAGGGAGAGAGAGAGGCGAGAGGGGTCGCTGTAGCTGGAGGAGGGCGGGAGAGAGAGAGAGGCGAGAGGGGTCGCTGTAGCTGGAGGAGGGCGGGAGAGAGAGGCGAGAGGGGTCGCTGTAGCTGGAGGAGGGCGGGAGGAGAGAGAGGCGAGAGGGGTCGCTGTAGCTGGAGGAGGGCGGGAGAGAGAGAGGCGAGAGGGTCGCTGTAGCTGGAGGAGGGCGGGAGAGAGGCGAGAGAGGGGTCGCTGTAGCTGGAGGAGGGCGGGAGAGAGAGAGGCGAGAGGGGTCGCTGTAGCTGGAGGAGGGCGGGAGAGAGGCGAGAGGGGTCGCTGTAGCTGGAGGAGGGCGGGAGAGAGAGAGGCGAGAGGGGTCGCTGTAGCTGGAGGAGGGCGGGAGAGAGGCGAGAGGGGTCGCTGTAGCTGGAGGAGGGCGGGAGAGAGAGAGCGAGAGGGGTCGCTGTAGCTGGAGGAGGGCGGGAGAGAGAGAGGCGAGAGGGGTCGCTGTAGCTGGAGGAGGGCGGGAGAGAGGCGAGAGGGGTCGCTGTAGCTGGAGGAGGGCGGGAGAGAGAGAGGCGAGAGGGGTCGCTGTAGCTGGAGGAGGGCGGGAGAGAGGCGAGAGGGGTCGCTGTAGCTGGAGGAGGGCGGGAGAGAGAGAGGCGAGAGGGGTCGCTGTAGCTGGAGGAGGGCGGGAGAGAGGCGAGAGGGGTCGCTGTAGCTGGAGGAGGGGGGAGAGAGAGGCGAGAGGGGTCGCTGTAGCTGGAGGAGGGCGGGAGAGAGAGAGGCGAGAGGGGTCGCTGTAGCTGGAGGAGGGCGGGAGAGAGGCGAGAGGGGTCGCTGTAGCTGGAGGGGGGGCGGAGAGAGAGAGGCGAGAGGGGTCGCTGTAGCTGGAGGAGGGGAGAGGAGAGAGAGAGGCGAGAGGGGTCGCTGTAGCTGGAGGAGGGCGGGAGGAGAGAGAGAGGCGAGAGGGGTCGCTGTAGCTGGAGGAGGGCGGGAGAGAGAGAGGCGAGAGGGGTCGCTGTAGCTGGAGGAGGGCGGAGAGAGAGAGGCGAGAGGGGTCGCTGTAGCTGGAGGAGGGCGGGGAGAGAGGCGAGAGGGGTCGCTGTAGCTGGAGGAGGGCGGAGAGAGAGAGAGAGGCGAGAGGGGTCGCTGTAGCTGGAGGAGGGCGGGAGAGAGAGAGGCGAGAGGGGTCGCTGTAGCTGGAGGAGGGCGAGAGAGAGGCGAGAGGGGTCGCTGTAGCTGGAGGAGGGCGGGAGAGAGAGAGGCGAGAGGGGTCGCTGTAGCTGGAGGAGGGCGGGAGAGAGAGGCGAGAGGGGTCGCTGTAGCTGGAGGAGGGCGGGAGAGAGAGAGGCGAGAGGGGTCGCTGTAGCTGGAGGAGGGAGAGGAGAGAGGCGAGAGGGGTCGCTGTAGCTGGAGGAGGGCGGGAGAGAGAGAGGCGAGAGGGGTCGCTGTAGCTGGAGGAGGGCGGGAGAGAGGCGAGAGGGGTCGCTGTAGCTGGAGGAGGGGGAGAGAGAGAGGCGAGAGGGGTCGCTGTAGCTGGAGGAGGGCGGGAGAGAGAGAGGCGAGAGGGGTCGCTGTAGCTGGAGGAGGGCGGGAGAGAGGCGAGAGGGGTCGCTGTAGCTGGAGGAGGGGGGGAGAGAGAGAGGCGAGAGGGGTCGCTGTAGCTGGAGGAGGGCGGGAGAGAGGCGAGAGGGGTCGCTGTAGCTGGAGGAGGGCGGGAGAGAGAGAGGCGAGAGGGGTCGCTGTAGCTGGAGGAGGGCGGGAGAGAGAGAGGCGAGAGGGGTCGCTGTAGCTGGAGGAGGGCGGGAGAGAGAGAGGCGAGAGGGGTCGCTGTAGCTGGAGGAGGGCGGGAGAGAGAGAGGCGAGAGGGGTCGCTGTAGCTGGAGGAGGGCGGGAGAGAGAGAGGCGAGAGGGGTCGCTGTAGCTGGAGGAGGGGAGAGAGAGGCGAGAGGGGTCGCTGTAGCTGGAGGAGGGGGGGAGAGAGAGAGGCGAGAGGGGTCGCTGTAGCTGGAGGAGGCGGGAGGGAGGAGAGAGAGAGGCGAGAGGGGTCGCTGTAGCTGGAGGAGGGCGGGAGAGAGGCGAGAGGGGTCGCTGTAGCTGGAGGAGGGCGGGAGAGAGAGAGGCGAGAGGGGTCGCTGTAGCTGGAGGAGGGCGGGGAGAGAGGCGAGAGGGGTCGCTGTAGCTGGAGGAGGGCGGGAGAGAGAGAGGCGAGAGGGGTCGCTGTAGCTGGAGGAGGGGGGAGAGAGAGAGGCGAGAGGGGTCGCTGTAGCTGGAGGAGGGCGGGAGAGAGAGAGGCGAGAGGGGTCGCTGTAGCTGGAGGAGGGCGGGAGAGAGAGGCGAGAGGGGTCGCTGTAGCTGGAGGAGGGCGGGAGAGAGAGAGGCGAGGGGGTCGCTGTAGCTGGAGGAGGGCGGGAGAGAGGCGAGAGGGGTCGCTGTAGCTGGAGGAGGGCGGGAGAGAGAGAGGCGAGAGGGGTCGCTGTAGCTGGAGGAGGGCGGGAGAGAGGCGAGAGGGGTCGCTGTAGCTGGAGGAGGGCGGGAGAGAGAGAGGCGAGAGGGGTCGCTGTAGCTGGAGGAGGGCGGGAGAGAGAGAGGCGAGAGGGGTCGCTGTAGCTGGAGGAGGGCGGGGAGAGAGAGGCGAGAGGGGTCGCTGTAGCTGGAGGAGGGCGGGAGAGAGAGAGGCGAGAGGGGTCGCTGTAGCTGGAGGAGGGCGGGAGAGAGAGAGGCGAGAGGGGTCGCTGTAGCTGGAGGAGGGCGGGAGAGAGAGAGGCGAGAGGGGTCGCTGTAGCTGGAGGAGGGCGGGAGAGAGAGGCGAGAGGGGTCGCTGTAGCTGGAGGAGGGCGGGAGAGAGAGAGGCGAGAGGGGTCGCTGTAGCTGGAGGAGGGCGGGAGAGAGAGAGGCGAGAGGGGTCGCTGTAGCTGGAGGAGGGCGGGAGAGAGGCGAGAGGGGTCGCTGTAGCTGGAGGAGGGCGGGAGAGAGAGAGGCGAGAGGGGTCGCTGTAGCTGGAGGAGGGCGGGAGAGAGGCGAGAGGGGTCGCTGTAGCTGGAGGAGGGCGGGAGAGAGAGAGAGAGAGGCGAGAGGGGTCGCTGTAGCTGGAGGAGGGCGGGAGAGAGAGAGGCGAGAGGGGTCGCTGTAGCTGGAGGAGGGGGGGAGAGAGAGAGGCGAGAGGGTCGCTGTAGCTGGAGGAGGGCGGGAGAGAGGCGAGAGGGGTCGCTGTAGCTGGAGGAGGGCGGGAGAGAGAGAGGCGAGAGGGGTCGCTGTAGCTGGAGGAGGGCGGGAGAGAGAGGCGAGAGGGGTCGCTGTAGCTGGAGGAGGGCGGGAGAGAGGCGAGAGGGGTCGCTGTAGCTGGAGGAGGGCGGGAGAGAGGCGAGAGGGGTCGCTGTAGCTGGAGGAGGCGGGAGAGAGAGAGGCGAGAGGGGTCGCTGTAGCTGGAGGAGGGCGGGAGAGAGAGAGGCGAGAGGGGTCGCTGTAGCTGGAGGAGGGCGGGAGAGAGAGAGGCGAGAGGGGTCGCTGTAGCTGGAGGAGGGCGGGAGAGAGGCGAGAGGGGTCGCTGTAGCTGGAGGAGGGCGGGAGAGAGAGAGGCGAGAGGGGTCGCTGTAGCTGGAGGAGGGCGGGAGAGAGAGAGGCGAGAGGGGTCGCTGTAGCTGGAGGAGGGCGGGAGAGAGAGAGGCGAGAGGGGTCGCTGTAGCTGGAGGAGGGCGGGAGAGAGGCGAGAGGGGTCGCTGTAGCTGGAGGAGGGCGGGAGAGAGAGAGGCGAGAGGGGTCGCTGTAGCTGGAGGAGGGCGGAGGAGAGAGAGAGGCGAGAGGGGTCGCTGTAGCTGGAGGAGGGGCGGGAGAGAGGCGAGAGGGGTCGCTGTAGCTGGAGGAGGGCGGGAGAGAGAGAGGCGAGAGGGGTCGCTGTAGCTGGAGGAGGGAGGGAGAGAGAGAGGCGAGAGGGGTCGCTGTAGCTGGAGGAGGGCGGGAGAGAGGCGAGAGGGGGTCGCTGTAGCTGGAGGGGGGAGGGAGAGAGAGAGGCGAGAGGGTCGCTGTAGCTGGAGGAGGGCGGGAGAGAGAGAGGCGAGAGGGGTCGCTGTAGCTGGAGGAGGGCGGGAGAGAGAGAGGCGAGAGGGGTCGCTGTAGCTGGAGGAGGGCGGGAGAGAGAGAGGCGAGAGGGGTCGCTGTAGCTGGAGGAGGGCGGGAGAGAGAGGCGAGAGGGGTCGCTGTAGCTGGAGGAGGGCGGGAGAGAGAGAGGCGAGAGGGGGTCGCTGTAGCTGGAGGAGGGCGGGAGAGAGAGAGGCGAGAGGGGTCGCTGTAGCTGGAGGAGGGAGGAGAGAGAGGCGAGAGGGGTCGCTGTAGCTGGAGGAGGGCGGGAGAGAGAGAGGCGAGAGGGGTCGCTGTAGCTGGAGGAGGGCGGGAGAGAGGCGAGAGGGGTCGCTGTAGCTGGAGGAGGGCGGGAGAGAGAGAGGCGAGAGGGGTCGCTGTAGCTGGAGGAGGGCGGGAGAGAGAGAGGCGAGAGAGGGGTCGCTGTAGCTGGAGGAGGGCGGGAGAGAGGCGAGAGGGGTCGCTGTAGCTGGAGGAGGGCGGGAGAGAGAGAGCGAGAGGGGTCGCTGTAGCTGGAGGAGGGCGGGAGAGAGAGGCGAGAGGGGTCGCTGTAGCTGGAGGAGGGCGGAGAGAGAGAGGCGAGAGGGGTCGCTGTAGCTGGAGGAGGGCGGGAGAGAGAGAGGCGAGAGGGGTCGCTGTAGCTGGAGGAGGGCGGGAGAGAGGCGAGAGGGGTCGCTGTAGCTGGAGGAGGGCGGGAGAGAGAGAGGCGAGAGGGGTCGCTGTAGCTGGAGGAGGGCGGGAGAGAGGCGAGAGGGGTCGCTGTAGCTGGAGGAGGGCGGGAGAGAGGCGAGAGGGGTCGCTGTAGCTGGAGGAGGGCGGGAGAGAGAGAGGCGAGAGGGGTCGCTGTAGCTGGAGGAGGGCGGGAGAGAGAGAGGCGAGAGGGGTCGCTGTAGCTGGAGGAGGGCGGGAGAGAGGCGAGAGGGGTCGCTGTAGCTGGAGGAGGGCGGGAGAGAGAGAGGCGAGAGGGGTCGCTGTAGCTGGAGGAGGGCGGGAGAGAGAGAGGCGAGAGGGGTCGCTGTAGCTGGAGGAGGGGGGGAGAGAGAGAGGCGAGAGGGGTCGCTGTAGCTGGAGGAGGGCGGGAGAGAGAGAGGCGAGAGGGGTCGCTGTAGCTGGAGGAGGGCGGGAGAGAGAGAGGCGAGAGGGGTCGCTGTAGCTGGAGGAGGGCGGAGAGAGGCGAGAGGGGTCGCTGTAGCTGGAGGAGGGCGGGAGAGAGGCGAGAGGGGTCGCTGTAGCTGGAGGAGGGCGGGAGAGAGAGAGGCGAGAGGGGTCGCTGTAGCTGGAGGAGGGCGGGAGAGAGGCGAGAGGGGTCGCTGTAGCTGGAGGAGGGCGGGAGAGAGAGAGGCGAGAGGGGTCGCTGTAGCTGGAGGAGGGCGGGAGAGAGGCGAGAGGGGTCGCTGTAGCTGGAGGAGGGCGGGAGAGAGGCGAGAGGGGTCGCTGTAGCTGGAGGAGGGCGGGAGAGAGAGAGGCGAGAGGGGTCGCTGTAGCTGGAGGAGGGCGGGAGAGAGGCGAGAGGGGTCGCTGTAGCTGGAGGAGGGCGGGAGAGAGGCGAGAGGGGTCGCTGTAGCTGGAGGAGGGCGGGAGAGAGAGAGGCGAGAGGGGTCGCTGTAGCTGGAGGAGGGCGGGAGAGAGGCGAGAGGGGTCGCTGTAGCTGGAGGAGGGCGGGAGAGAGGCGAGAGGGGTCGCTGTAGCTGGAGGAGGGCGGGGAGAGAGGCGAGAGGGGTCGCTGTAGCTGGAGGAGGGCGGGAGAGAGAGAGGCGAGAGGGGTCGCTGTAGCTGGAGGAGGGCGGGAGAGAGGCGAGAGGGGTCGCTGTAGCTGGAGGAGGGCGGGAGAGAGAGAGGCGAGAGGGGTCGCTGTAGCTGGAGGAGGGCGGGAGAGAGGCGAGAGGGGTCGCTGTAGCTGGAGGAGGGCGGGAGAGAGAGAGGCGAGAGGGGTCGCTGTAGCTGGAGGAGGGCGGGAGAGAGAGAGGCGAGAGGGTCGCTGTAGCTGGAGGAGGGCGGGAGAGAGGCGAGAGGGGTCGCTGTAGCTGGAGGAGGGGGGGAGAGAGAGGCGAGAGGGGTCGCTGTAGCTGGAGGAGGGCGGGAGAGAGAGAGGCGAGAGGGGTCGCTGTAGCTGGAGGAGGGCGGGAGAGAGAGAGGCGAGAGGGGTCGCTGTAGCTGGAGGAGGGCGGGAGAGAGAGAGGCGAGAGGGGTCGCTGTAGCTGGAGGAGGGCGGGAGAGAGGCGAGAGGGGTCGCTGTAGCTGGAGGAGGGCGGGAGAGAGAGAGGCGAGAGGGGTCGCTGTAGCTGGAGGAGGGCGGGAGAGAGAGAGGCGAGAGGGGTCGCTGTAGCTGGAGGAGGGCGGGAGAGAGAGAGGCGAGAGGGGTCGCTGTAGCTGGAGGAGGGCGGGAGAGAGGCGAGAGGGGTCGCTGTAGCTGGAGGAGGGCGGGAGAGAGAGAGGCGAGAGGGGTCGCTGTAGCTGGAGGAGGGCGGGAGAGAGAGAGAGGCGAGAGGGGTCGCTGTAGCTGGAGGAGGGCGGGAGAGAGGCGAGAGGGGTCGCTGTAGCTGGAGGAGGGCGGGAGAGAGAGAGGCGAGAGGGGTCGCTGTAGCTGGAGGAGGGCGGGAGAGAGAGAGGCGAGAGGGGTCGCTGTAGCTGGAGGAGGGCGGGAGAGAGGCGAGAGGGGTCGCTGTAGCTGGAGGAGGGCGGGAGAGAGAGAGGCGAGAGGGGTCGCTGTAGCTGGAGGAGGGGGAGAGAGAGGGCGAGAGGGGTCGCTGTAGCTGGAGGAGGGCGGGAGAGAGAGAGGCGAGAGGGGTCGCTGTAGCTGGAGGAGGGCGGGAGAGAGAGAGGCGAGAGGGGTCGCTGTAGCTGGAGGAGGGCGGGAGAGAGGCGAGAGGGGTCGCTGTAGCTGGAGGAGGGCGGGAGAGAGAGGCGAGAGGGGTCGCTGTAGCTGGAGGAGGGCGGGAGAGAGAGAGGCGAGAGGGGTCGCTGTAGCTGGAGGAGGGCGGGAGAGAGGCGAGAGGGGTCGCTGTAGCTGGAGGAGGGCGGGAGAGAGAGAGGCGAGAGGGGTCGCTGTAGCTGGAGGAGGGCGGGAGAGAGGCGAGAGGGGTCGCTGTAGCTGGAGGAGGGCGGGAGAGAGAGAGGCGAGAGGGGTCGCTGTAGCTGGAGGAGGGCGGGAGAGAGAGAGGCGAGAGGGGTCGCTGTAGCTGGAGGAGGGCGGGAGAGAGGCGAGAGGGGTCGCTGTAGCTGGAGGAGGGCGGGAGAGAGAGAGGCGAGAGGGGTCGCTGTAGCTGGAGGAGGGCGGGAGAGAGAGAGGCGAGAGGGGTCGCTGTAGCTGGAGGAGGGCGGGAGAGAGGCGAGAGGGGTCGCTGTAGCTGGAGGAGGGCGGGAGAGAGAGAGGCGAGAGGGGTCGCTGTAGCTGGAGGAGGGCGGGAGAGAGGCGAGAGGGGTCGCTGTAGCTGGAGGAGGGCGGGAGAGAGAGAGGCGAGAGGGGTCGCTGTAGCTGGAGGAGGGCGGGAGAGAGGCGAGAGGGGTCGCTGTAGCTGGAGGAGGGCGGGAGAGAGGCGAGAGGGGTCGCTGTAGCTGGAGGAGGGCGGAGAGAGAGAGGCGAGAGGGGTCGCTGTAGCTGGAGGAGGGCGGGAGAGAGAGAGGCGAGAGGGGTCGCTGTAGCTGGAGGAGGGCGGGAGAGAGGCGAGAGGGGTCGCTGTAGCTGGAGGAGGGCGGGAGAGAGAGAGGCGAGAGGGGTCGCTGTAGCTGGAGGAGGGCGGGAGAGAGAGAGGCGAGAGGGGTCGCTGTAGCTGGAGGAGGGCGGGAGAGAGAGAGGCGAGAGGGGTCGCTGTAGCTGGAGGAGGGCGGGAGAGAGAGAGGCGAGAGGGGTCGCTGTAGCTGGAGGAGGGCGGAGAGAGAGAGGCGAGAGGGGTCGCTGTAGCTGGAGGAGGGCGGGAGAGAGGCGAGAGGGGTCGCTGTAGCTGGAGGAGGGCGGGAGAGAGAGAGGCGAGAGGGGTCGCTGTAGCTGGAGGAGGGCGGGAGAGAGGCGAGAGGGGTCGCTGTAGCTGGAGGAGGGCGGGAGAGAGAGAGGCGAGAGGGGTCGCTGTAGCTGGAGGAGGGCGGGAGAGAGGCGAGAGGGGTCGCTGTAGCTGGAGGAGGGCGGGAGAGAGAGAGGCGAGAGGGGTCGCTGTAGCTGGAGGAGGGCGGGAGAGAGGCGAGAGGGGTCGCTGTAGCTGGAGGAGGGCGGGAGAGAGGCGAGAGGGGTCGCTGTAGCTGGAGGAGGGCGGGAGAGAGAGAGGCGAGAGGGGTCGCTGTAGCTGGAGGAGGGCGGGAGAGAGAGAGGCGAGAGGGGTCGCTGTAGCTGGAGGAGGGCGGGAGAGAGGCGAGAGGGGTCGCTGTAGCTGGAGGAGGGCGGAGAGAGAGAGGCGAGAGGGGTCGCTGTAGCTGGAGGAGGGCGGGAGAGAGAGAGGCGAGAGGGGTCGCTGTAGCTGGAGGAGGGCGGGAGAGAGAGAGGCGAGAGGGGTCGCTGTAGCTGGAGGAGGGCGGGAGAGAGAGAGGCGAGAGGGGTCGCTGTAGCTGGAGGAGGGCGGGAGAGAGAGAGGCGAGAGGGGTCGCTGTAGCTGGAGGAGGGCGGGAGAGAGAGAGGCGAGAGGGGTCGCTGTAGCTGGAGGAGGGCGGGAGAGAGAGAGGCGAGAGGGGTCGCTGTAGCTGGAGGAGGGCGGGAGAGAGAGAGGCGAGAGGGGTCGCTGTAGCTGGAGGAGGGCGGGAGAGAGGCGAGAGGGGTCGCTGTAGCTGGAGGAGGGCGGGAGAGAGAGAGGCGAGAGGGGTCGCTGTAGCTGGAGGAGGGCGGGAGAGAGGCGAGAGGGGTCGCTGTAGCTGGAGGAGGGCGGGAGAGAGAGAGGCGAGAGGGGTCGCTGTAGCTGGAGGAGGGCGGGAGAGAGGCGAGAGGGGTCGCTGTAGCTGGAGGAGGGCGGGAGAGAGGCGAGAGGGGTCGCTGTAGCTGGAGGAGGGCGGGAGAGAGAGAGGCGAGAGGGGTCGCTGTAGCTGGAGGAGGGCGGGAGAGAGAGAGGCGAGAGGGGTCGCTGTAGCTGGAGGAGGGCGGGAGAGAGGCGAGAGGGGTCGCTGTAGCTGGAGGAGGGCGGGAGAGAGAGAGGCGAGAGGGGTCGCTGTAGCTGGAGGAGGGCGGGAGAGAGAGAGGCGAGAGGGGTCGCTGTAGCTGGAGGAGGGCGGGAGAGAGAGAGGCGAGAGGGGTCGCTGTAGCTGGAGGAGGGCGGGAGAGAGAGAGGCGAGAGGGGTCGCTGTAGCTGGAGGAGGGCGGGAGAGAGAGAGGCGAGAGGGGTCGCTGTAGCTGGAGGAGGGCGGGAGAGAGGCGAGAGGGGTCGCTGTAGCTGGAGGAGGGCGGGAGAGAGAGAGGCGAGAGGGGTCGCTGTAGCTGGAGGAGGGCGGGAGAGAGAGAGGCGAGAGGGGTCGCTGTAGCTGGAGGAGGGCGGAGAGAGAGAGGCGAGAGGGGTCGCTGTAGCTGGAGGAGGGCGGGAGAGAGAGAGGCGAGAGGGGTCGCTGTAGCTGGAGGAGGGCGGGAGAGAGGCGAGAGGGGTCGCTGTAGCTGGAGGAGGGCGGAGAGAGAGAGGCGAGAGGGGTCGCTGTAGCTGGAGGAGGGCGGGAGAGAGAGAGGCGAGAGGGGTCGCTGTAGCTGGAGGAGGGCGGAGAGAGAGAGGCGAGAGGGGTCGCTGTAGCTGGAGGAGGGCGGGAGAGAGAGAGGCGAGAGGGGTCGCTGTAGCTGGAGGAGGGCGGGAGAGAGGCGAGAGGGGTCGCTGTAGCTGGAGGAGGGCGGGAGAGAGAGAGGCGAGAGGGGTCGCTGTAGCTGGAGGAGGGCGGGGGAGAGAGAGGCGAGAGGGGTCGCTGTAGCTGGAGGAGGGCGGGAGAGAGGCGAGAGGGGTCGCTGTAGCTGGAGGAGGGCGGGAGAGAGAGAGGCGAGAGGGGTCGCTGTAGCTGGAGGAGGGCGGGAGAGAGAGAGGCGAGAGGGGTCGCTGTAGCTGGAGGAGGGCGGGAGAGAGGCGAGAGGGGTCGCTGTAGCTGGAGGAGGGCGGGAGAGAGAGAGGCGAGAGGGGTCGCTGTAGCTGGAGGAGGGCGGGAGAGAGGCGAGAGGGGTCGCTGTAGCTGGAGGAGGGCGGGAGAGAGAGAGGCGAGAGGGGTCGCTGTAGCTGGAGGAGGGCGGGAGAGAGAGAGGCGAGAGGGGTCGCTGTAGCTGGAGGAGGGCGGGAGAGAGAGAGGCGAGAGGGGTCGCTGTAGCTGGAGGAGGGCGGGAGAGAGGCGAGAGGGGTCGCTGTAGCTGGAGGAAGGCGGGAGAGAGAGAGGCGAGAGGGGTCGCTGTAGCTGGAGGAGGGCGGGAGAGAGGCGAGAGGGGTCGCTGTAGCTGGAGGAGGGCGGGAGAGAGAGAGGCGAGAGGGGTCGCTGTAGCTGGAGGAGGGCGGGAGAGAGGCGAGAGGGGTCGCTGTAGCTGGAGGAGGGCGGGAGAGAGAGAGGCGAGAGGGGTCGCTGTAGCTGGAGGAGGGCGGGAGAGAGAGAGGCGAGAGGGGTCGCTGTAGCTGGAGGAGGGCGGGAGAGAGGCGAGAGGGGTCGCTGTAGCTGGAGGAAGGCGGGAGAGAGAGAGGCGAGAGGGGTCGCTGTAGCTGGAGGAGGGCGGGAGAGAGGCGAGAGGGGTCGCTGTAGCTGGAGGAGGGCGGGAGAGAGGCGAGAGGGGTCGCTGTAGCTGGAGGAGGGCGGAGAGAGAGGCGAGAGGGGTCGCTGTAGCTGGAGGAGGGCGGGAGAGAGAGAGGCGAGAGGGGTCGCTGTAGCTGGAGGAGGGCGGGAGAGAGGCGAGAGGGGTCGCTGTAGCTGGAGGAGGGCGGGAGAGAGAGAGGCGAGAGGGGTCGCTGTAGCTGGAGGAGGGCGGGAGAGAGGCGAGAGGGGTCGCTGTAGCTGGAGGAGGGCGGGAGAGAGAGAGGCGAGAGGGGTCGCTGTAGCTGGAGGAGGGCGGGAGAGAGAGAGGCGAGAGGGGTCGCTGTAGCTGGAGGAGGGCGGGAGAGAGGCGAGAGGGGTCGCTGTAGCTGGAGGAGGGCGGGAGAGAGAGAGGCGAGAGGGGTCGCTGTAGCTGGAGGAGGGCGGGAGAGAGAGAGGCGAGAGGGGTCGCTGTAGCTGGAGGAGGGCGGGAGAGAGAGAGGCGAGAGGGGTCGCTGTAGCTGGAGGAGGGCGGGAGAGAGGCGAGAGGGGTCGCTGTAGCTGGAGGAGGGCGGGAGAGAGAGAGGCGAGAGGGGTCGCTGTAGCTGGAGGAGGGCGGGAGAGAGAGAGGCGAGAGGGGTCGCTGTAGCTGGAGGAGGGCGGGAGAGAGGCGAGAGGGGTCGCTGTAGCTGGAGGAGGGCGGGAGAGAGAGAGGCGAGAGGGGTCGCTGTAGCTGGAGGAGGGCGGGAGAGAGAGAGGCGAGAGGGGTCGCTGTAGCTGGAGGAGGGCGGGAGAGAGAGAGGCGAGAGGGGTCGCTGTAGCTGGAGGAGGGCGGGAGAGAGAGAGGCGAGAGGGGTCGCTGTAGCTGGAGGAGGGCGGGAGAGAGGCGAGAGGGGTCGCTGTAGCTGGAGGAGGGCGGGAGAGAGAGAGGCGAGAGGGGTCGCTGTAGCTGGAGGAGGGCGGGAGAGAGAGAGGCGAGAGGGGTCGCTGTAGCTGGAGGAGGGCGGGAGAGAGGCGAGAGGGGTCGCTGTAGCTGGAGGAGGGCGGGAGAGAGAGAGGCGAGAGGGGTCGCTGTAGCTGGAGGAGGGCGGGAGAGAGGCGAGAGGGGTCGCTGTAGCTGGAGGAGGGCGGGAGAGAGAGAGGCGAGAGGGGTCGCTGTAGCTGGAGGAGGGCGGGAGAGAGAGAGGCGAGAGGGGTCGCTGTAGCTGGAGGAGGGCGGGAGAGAGAGAGGCGAGAGGGGTCGCTGTAGCTGGAGGAGGGCGGGAGAGAGGCGAGAGGGGTCGCTGTAGCTGGAGGAGGCGGGAGAGAGAGAGGCGAGAGGGGTCGCTGTAGCTGGAGGAGGGCGGGAGAGAGGCGAGAGGGGTCGCTGTAGCTGGAGGAGGGCGGGAGAGAGAGAGGCGAGAGGGGTCGCTGTAGCTGGAGGAGGGCGGGAGAGAGGCGAGAGGGGTCGCTGTAGCTGGAGGAGGGCGGGAGAGAGGCGAGAGGGGTCGCTGTAGCTGG
Organism: Allodiplogaster sudhausi; assembly: GCA_945643635.1. Taxonomy (NCBI): domain Eukaryota; kingdom Metazoa; phylum Nematoda; class Chromadorea; order Rhabditida; family Diplogasteridae; genus Allodiplogaster; species Allodiplogaster sudhausi. The sequence continues at coordinate 4,463,926 of CALZFC010000030.1, read as the reverse complement.
AGGAGGGCGGGAGAGAGAGAGGCGAGAGGGGTCGCTGTAGCTGGAGGAGGGCGGGAGAGAGAGAGGCGAGAGGGGTCGCTGTAGCTGGAGGAGGGCGGGAGAGAGGCGAGAGGGGTCGCTGTAGCTGGAGGAGGGCGGGAGAGAGAGAGGCGAGAGGGGTCGCTGTAGCTGGAGGAGGGCGGGAGAGAGAGAGGCGAGAGGGGTCGCTGTAGCTGGAGGAGGGCGGGAGAGAGAGAGGCGAGAGGGGTCGCTGTAGCTGGAGGAGGGCGGGAGAGAGAGAGGCGAGAGGGGTCGCTGTAGCTGGAGGAGGGCGGGAGAGAGAGAGGCGAGAGGGGTCGCTGTAGCTGGAGGAGGGCGGGAGAGAGGCGAGAGGGGTCGCTGTAGCTGGAGGAGGGCGGGAGAGAGAGAGGCGAGAGGGGTCGCTGTAGCTGGAGGAGGGCGGGAGAGAGAGAGGCGAGAGGGGTCGCTGTAGCTGGAGGAGGGCGGGAGAGAGGCGAGAGGGGTCGCTGTAGCTGGAGGAGGCGGGAGAGAGAGAGGCGAGAGGGGTCGCTGTAGCTGGAGGAGGGCGGGAGAGAGGCGAGAGGGGTCGCTGTAGCTGGAGGAGGCGGGAGAGAGAGAGGCGAGAGGGGTCGCTGTAGCTGGAGGAGGGCGGGAGAGAGGCGAGAGGGTCGCTGTAGCTGGAGGAGGGCGGGAGAGAGGCGAGAGGGGTCGCTGTAGCTGGAGGAGGGCGGGAGAGAGGCGAGAGGGGTCGCTGTAGCTGGAGGAGGGCGGGAGAGAGAGAGGCGAGAGGGGTCGCTGTAGCTGGAGGAGGGCGGGAGAGAGAGAGGCGAGAGGGGTCGCTGTAGCTGGAGGAGGGCGGGAGAGAGAGAGGCGAGAGGGGTCGCTGTAGCTGGAGGAGGGCGGGAGAGAGAGAGGCGAGAGGGGTCGCTGTAGCTGGAGGAGGGCGGGAGAGAGAGAGGCGAGAGGGGTCGCTGTAGCTGGAGGAGGGCGGGAGAGAGGCGAGAGGGGTCGCTGTAGCTGGAGGAGGGCGGGAGAGAGAGAGGCGAGAGGGGTCGCTGTAGCTGGAGGAGGGCGGGAGAGAGAGAGGCGAGAGGGGTCGCTGTAGCTGGAGGAGGGCGGGGGAGAGAGGCGAGAGGGGTCGCTGTAGCTGGAGGAAGGCGGGAGAGAGAGAGGCGAGAGGGGTCGCTGTAGCTGGAGGAGGGCGGGAGAGAGGCGAGAGGGGTCGCTGTAGCTGGAGGAGGGCGGGAGAGAGAGAGGCGAGAGGGGTCGCTGTAGCTGGAGGAGGGCGGGAGAGAGAGAGGCGAGAGGGGTCGCTGTAGCTGGAGGAGGGCGGGAGAGAGAGAGGCGAGAGGGGTCGCTGTAGCTGGAGGAGGGCGGGAGAGAGGCGAGAGGGGTCGCTGTAGCTGGAGGAAGGCGGGAGAGAGAGAGGCGAGAGGGGTCGCTGTAGCTGGAGGAGGGCGGGAGAGAGGCGAGAGGGGTCGCTGTAGCTGGAGGAGGGCGGGAGAGAGAGAGGCGAGAGGGGTCGCTGTAGCTGGAGGAGGGCGGGAGAGAGGCGAGAGGGGTCGCTGTAGCTGGAGGAGGGCGGGAGAGAGAGAGGCGAGAGGGGTCGCTGTAGCTGGAGGAGGGCGGGAGAGAGAGAGGCGAGAGGGGTCGCTGTAGCTGGAGGAGGGCGGGAGAGAGGCGAGAGGGGTCGCTGTAGCTGGAGGAAGGCGGGAGAGAGAGAGGCGAGAGGGGTCGCTGTAGCTGGAGGAGGGCGGGAGAGAGGCGAGAGGGGTCGCTGTAGCTGGAGGAGGGCGGGAGAGAGGCGAGAGGGGTCGCTGTAGCTGGAGGAGGGCGGGAGAGAGGCGAGAGGGGTCGCTGTAGCTGGAGGAAGGCGGGAGAGAGAGAGGCGAGAGGGGTCGCTGTAGCTGGAGGAGGGCGGGAGAGAGGCGAGAGGGGTCGCTGTAGCTGGAGGAGGGCGGGAGAGAGAGAGGCGAGAGGGGTCGCTGTAGCTGGAGGAGGGCGGGAGAGAGGCGAGAGGGGTCGCTGTAGCTGGAGGAGGGCGGGAGAGAGAGAGGCGAGAGGGGTCGCTGTAGCTGGAGGAGGGCGGGAGAGAGAGAGGCGAGAGGGGTCGCTGTAGCTGGAGGAGGGCGGGAGAGAGGCGAGAGGGGTCGCTGTAGCTGGAGGAGGGCGGGAGAGAGGCGAGAGGGGTCGCTGTAGCTGGAGGAAGGCGGGAGAGAGAGAGGCGAGAGGGGTCGCTGTAGCTGGAGGAGGGCGGGAGAGAGAGAGGCGAGAGGGGTCGCTGTAGCTGGAGGAGGGCGGGAGAGAGAGAGGCGAGAGGGGTCGCTGTAGCTGGAGGAGGGCGGGAGAGAGGCGAGAGGGGTCGCTGTAGCTGGAGGAGGGCGGGAGAGAGAGAGGCGAGAGGGGTCGCTGTAGCTGGAGGAGGGCGGGAGAGAGAGAGGCGAGAGGGGTCGCTGTAGCTGGAGGAGGGCGGGAGAGAGGCGAGAGGGGTCGCTGTAGCTGGAGGAGGGCGGGAGAGAGAGAGGCGAGAGGGGTCGCTGTAGCTGGAGGAGGGCGGGAGAGAGAGAGGCGAGAGGGGTCGCTGTAGCTGGAGGAGGGCGGGAGAGAGAGAGGCGAGAGGGGTCGCTGTAGCTGGAGGAGGGCGGGAGAGAGAGAGGCGAGAGGGGTCGCTGAAGCTGGAGGAGGGCGGGAGAGAGGCGAGAGGGGTCGCTGTAGCTGGAGGAGGGCGGGAGAGAGAGAGGCGAGAGGGGTCGCTGTAGCTGGAGGAGGGCGGGAGAGAGGCGAGAGGGGTCGCTGTAGCTGGAGGAAGGCGGGAGAGAGAGAGGCGAGAGGGGTCGCTGTAGCTGGAGGAGGGCGGGAGAGAGGCGAGAGGGGTCGCTGTAGCTGGAGGAGGGCGGGAGAGAGAGAGGCGAGAGGGGTCGCTGTAGCTGGAGGAGGGCGGGAGAGAGAGGCGAGAGGGGTCGCTGTAGCTGGAGGAGGGCGGGAGAGAGGCGACTTGACGCTGACGAAACGGACAAGGGAAGAGGCACGTCAGCTGAGCGCGAACAGCACAACGGGCAGGCGATGACATGAAGAGGAGAGCGATGCCAGGCACGAAGACAACCACGTCGGCCACAAGGAAGGCCCGGAAGGAGGGAGATGAGAGAGAGAGAGAGAGAGAGAGAGAGAGAGAGAGAGAGTAAGATGGGAAGGGAGAAGGAAGGCGAGAGAGAGGGAGAAGGAAAGCGAGAGAGAGAGAGACAGAGAGGGAGAGAGAGAGAGAGAGGGAGAGAGAGAGAGGGAGAGAGAGAGATAGAGAGAAAGGGAGAGAGAGAGAGAGAGAGTAAGATGGAAAGGGAGAAGGAAGGCGAGAGAGAGAGGACAGAGAGTAAGATGGAAAGGGAGAAGGAAGGCGAGAGAGAGAGAGAGGGAGAAGGAAAGCGAGGGGGAAGGAAAGCGAGAGAGAGAGAGAGAGCAAGATGGAAAGGGAGAAGGAAGGTGAGAGAGTGAGAGAGAGAGAGAGTGCGAGAGACAAAGAGAGAGAGGAGAGCCATTGTGCAGATAGACGGTGAAAAATTAGAAGAAAAAATCCACTCATATGAGCATTTATAATTGAAATCATTGAAGTCAAGGACAGCATAAGAGCTCGACAATATATTTGCAAGCTGAAACCAGCGCCGCATTTACTGACGCACGGAATTTCTTCTATACGGCGGAAGCATTCGAAATGAACAGGCGAGATTACTTGATAATTAGCATATTGAAAACGATATGCGTTTTGCATGAAGACGTCAAGCTGCATACATAGTTGCGATATAATATGCGCTCAAATCTGCATAATTGCGTCACCATACTATTTCTTCCTTAATTTATGTATGCATTTCATTAGGTATGCGGTACCTATGTATATACATTCGCTACCGATAAGTCTTGGGAGTCCGGTGAGAAATGAGAAACAGAAAAAATAGGCAAGACTTGATGACGTGCATTTGATTGATTCGCTTTAATCCATCGTGCGCGCATGAATAAAGTGAATATATGCAGTTAAAAAAAAAGAAAGAAAAAAATGCCAGCAAAAAAAAACCCGCGATCATACATGCATGACGAGTAGATCGTGGAGCCACTCGTGGCCGGCCAGCCGAGACCAGAGGGTCACAATGTGCAGAGTGCACTTGACACCATGGAGAGAGGCGCACACCAAAGTGTAGTGGAGGAGACGACGTTGCTGCGTCACGGACGTCGTAGAATACTGGACGAGAGAAAGAAAGAGAGACAATAGCGAAAGAATAAGAAATTTGCTGCAATTTCGCTAATATTTATATTACAAGGCAGAAGATTTGCAATTACAATATACGAATTTGAACGTAAAGAGAAAAAGTGAAATGTTGTTGTACTGATATAAAGAAGTTAGCTCTTTGGGGAAATTTTGATGTAGAGAAGATGCAGGCAATACCCTCGTGGCTATGACGTGGAGTCGTCTGAGAGCAAGGATCGTGATTGTGGAATCGAGCAAGAGGAAGACGGCGGAGGAGACGGCGTGAATCGAGTGAACCGTCTGTTCGAAAAGGACCATTTCGGCTGTCGACTTATGGCCGTCGGTGGTAAAGCCAAAGATGTAATTGAGTCAACAATAAGATCATTTAATAGCATATATGTACATACATTATGTCTTATGTATTATTAATAAATGCTTCAGAAAGAGCGTCAGAGTTTTGCTTCCGACTGTTGATATTTACTGTCCAAAAGAAAAGAATAACTAGACTGTGCTGCGAGTTCGTGCCACCGCCCTTAATGCGAACGCGCCCGTCAAAGGTGTCGTTCGTCCAAACGATTTCTTGCTGAATTTCTTTTCTTCTTCTTCTTCTTCTTTAAAATTCAAGTATGTATTTATGTACATATCTGAGATACAGTAAGCAAGCTCGCGAGCTAACACCAACATAAAAGTAATGCAGTTGAAGTAGAGCAGGAAGTCCGAATTGAAGAACAACCATTAGTATTAGCTGTCTTCGCCTGTGTGCCTAGCAAACAGCGGTAAATTTCCATGTCAACCGAAAAAAATGCAATTAAGTGGAAAAAAAACTTTCAATTTAGCACAAAATTTGAAAAATATTGTATATTTTAAAATGTTACATTTTCATTCAAATGAAGAGAATAGACGGAGATCAGTCGGTTGAGCGACATTAAAAGCATTCCAGTGGTACACGCAACGCTCGAGGCGCCATAGAGAGCCTTTCAATTCTTTTATTATAATTATTATTATTAATTTACATATTCTCTCATTCAATGAAATGGAGAAAAAAAAACGACTGACATTGCCCAAGTAGATTAGCCAAGCGAACGAAGGTTCCACTTGGAGCAGCCGATTGACACGAATTATTGTGGAAGAGGCGACCAAAAGAAGGCCGGAAACGCCTAAATAACTAAAACTTCCCTATTTTAACTGCCGTTTTGATTTTTCGAAACTACAATTCCATTAAAGGCTTCTCAACACGTCCCGGGAATCATTTATTAGATACTTTTGTTAATGAATGATCTTGCAAGCACAAATGATTACCGGTAGTTTGGAAGATGGTGAAAAATGTGGTGCGCAGCTCGGGAGAGCGCGCTATGGAGTACATGATGAAGATGTAAATGAGCGAAGCGAGCGATTCTATTGCTGCTTTCACCAGTGCATTTGATGCCTCCTTGTTCATCTATGTATGTAGTATATAAATACAGTACCAAGGATGCGTCGGACGGATCGGACGCATCCAAATGCATCCTCGTTAATAACTGTTTTCCTAGGAAATACTAAAATATTTTAACTGGTACATTAGTTTGCTTATAGAGAACGGATGCTACAACCCACATCCCCAAATAATAAAATTAGAGATTGTATCATGGATAGCGGAAATCGATAAATCAAACCTTATCACGCAAGAACAGGACAGGGAGGCTTCTCAGGCCGAGGGGGAGGCGGTAATGGTACAGGAGAAATTACATTGAAAAATATAAAAAATGCAATTTTTATAAGCAAAAAACTGATAACTTTTTATCAAATGATTATAAATTATAGATTTTTTTAATCAGTAGCATCCGTTCTCTATAAGCAAACTAATGTACCAGTTAAAATATTTTAGTATGACTAAAAAACCATCTACATATAAATGAAATTCGACCATGCATTGTTCACATGAACAATAGAATGAACGTATTTGATAGATAAAATATGGTTTGTTTTGTTAGATCATAGGAAATTGCTTTTTGTTTATAGAGAAGACTGCAAGGATTCCCGAAGGGGTGAATGTACTTCCCTGATATTAAAGATTGTTTTATCTCTACCTATGTTCATAGAAATCTACGTCTTGTATAACGATGTAAAAATTTCATAAGATGATAGCTGCGTCAAGTTCATATGGACCACTGACAATACTTTCAGCCGCATTGTGAACTCTCTGTGTCTGTTACTGTCAATTTAGAATTGACGCGTATATGGTTAAAGTTATGTTCAAAATTTAGCTTCGTACTAATGAGGACTATGCTATTTCGCTACCTCAAAGTTGGGTAATTAAACCGGAGACGAAAAGGGTGCGGGGCACTTTTCTAGGGTTCAATGTTACTGCAGCAACCTGGATTTGAAGCATCCAAAATTTTGATAAAGTACAAGACAAATAGGGAATCCTGAATAAAGTCATGCAAAGTACACACAATCAAAAAAATACGTTGTTACCGGCACTTTATTTTGAAAACTGAATACATAATTAGATTCAGAATCGTTAGGCGAATCTGCTCAGCTAATGAACATGCATGATAAGGTCTGATTTGACAATTTCCGTTATCAATGATACAATCTCTAATTTTATTATTTAAGGATGTGGGTAGAGACAAAAAAATGGTACAGGATAAATTACATTGAAAAATATAAGAAATGAAATTTTTTTATAAGCAAAAACTGATAACCTTATATCAAACGATTGGAAATTATCGATTTTTTATCAGTAGCATCCGTTCTCTATAAACAAACTAATGTAAGAATTAAAATATTTTAGTATTTCCCAAGAAAAATAGTTATTAACGAAGATGCATTTGGATGCGTCCGATGCGTCCGACGCATCCTTGGTACCAAGATCCTTGGCGGGAGTGTATATCTACCGTCTCTACTTTACAATAGTGGCACAAATGTACTATAAAGCCCTTTGTGCATAATACTGTATACACAAAAAAAGCTAATCTCTACATAGAACAAGATGGAGGAAATACTGGAGAGCAAGAGAAAAGTGAGGAGGAACTAGGCGCATGGAGAAGAAGAAACCAAATATGTAAGTATATGTAGAAGGGTGGCGACGAGTTAAACACACAAATACATGTGTAAATATTTAATTAGTGGCTTCGAAATCTCTTTATTTATCCTTTGAATTCACCGCATGAGAGCAACAGCTGAATCTGAATTGGACGGTGCAAACATAGATGTGCAGATGAATCCGAGATCTTATTCTAGTTCAACCTCTAATAATAGAAGATCGAAAAAAAGTCAATCTGAAAAAAAACATATTAAAGGCAGAATAACAAACCTAAATAAATCTGCTGAGAAGACTCCAAATAAAAGATGACCAAATAATGTCATATATTTAGAGATACAAATATCGATTTTCTATATATCTAGTTATATTTGTTTTTGATCTTTCTTTTCACTTTTATGAAACGATTAAGCTCATTTTTGAGCAAAAAATGCACTTTTCGACCAAATATTCACGAATTCACTCATCTCCACAAAAGGAGACCGAGTTGTCGTGAAAGTGCGTTAAATTTGCTACAAAGTAGCGTTCTTGAAACGAAAATTAAAGGAGGGTCTAACTTTACCTAGAAACAACTTTTAAGCAAAATCGGAAATGATGATTTTTCTAGGGCCCCGAGCATTTTGATTCTCTCGCAAATCGCGTCTTATTTTCTGCACCTTTTTCCCAGGCTCTCAACGTATCACTGTGTGCAAACAACAATGTGAACCATTGAGATGAATCAAGAGAATAGTGTTTAAGAGGTTAATTACATACATATATTCGAGAAAAAAAAACAAACGAATAAGACACCACATACATATATGTATGTGGCTGTCTTAATCAAATTCCATTCGAATTGTCACAGAAAGTAGGGCAGAGGAAGACTTTATGACCCATAGCAAAGTTACGCATTGCTAGAAATTAGACGATGAATCCTTCAGTGGCCACCAGGCATTACAATCTAGACATTGCCTCAAAATCCGGGCATTCACAATATTGTGGCGCTGTCATCATACATACCTTTTTTCTTTGAACATATTCTTATTCTTTTCTGCCCCCTTTTCCCACGCTCTTAACGTATCACTGGATGAGACAAAAAAGAGGGTAAAATGAACGATCACTCCCAACGTTAGAGGCTCTCATGATGAGGATGTCCACGAGTTAATGTTTGATAACTTTACAGCAAAAGAAAAGGGAGTTGAGTTGCAGAAAGTTTCGAAGAAAGCATGCGTTATGTGCAGTCCTTTTATCGCCGGCAAAACAATATATATATATATATATATATATATATATATATATTAATTAATACATTACAATCATCAGATTCACTCGTGTAAATAGTAACAATAGTAGTAGAGGCAGAAGCTCTACTTTCCGACGTAAGAGTTACCGATGGGAGCGGGGGCCGAGTTGTAGACTGGCTGAGGGGGAGGAGGAGGGGGAGGAGCAGAGAAGCTGGGGGGAGGAGCGGGGGGAGGAGCGGAGAAGCTGGGGGGAGGAGGGGGAGGAGGAGCGGAGAAGCTGGGTGGAGGGGGAGGGGGAGGAGGCGCCGGAGCGTAAACTGGAGGTGGCGCCGGGTTGTAGACGGGGGGAGGAGGTGGCGGGGGAGGAGGGGGAGGCGGAGGAGCGGAGAAGACGGGCGCGGGTGCGGGGGCCGGGTTGAAGATGGGGGCCGGCGCGGGCGCGGGCGCGAACGGAGCGATGGGCGCGGGCGCGGGAGGCGCGGCGAAGAACTGGGGCTGAGGAGCGGGCGCAGCAATGGGAGCCTGGGCGTAGCCACCGCCGCCGCCGATGGGGCCTCCAATGGGTGCTCCGCCAAAGCCGCCGCCGATCGGTGCTCCGCCAAAGCCGCCACCGATAGGTGCTCCGCCGAAACCGCCACCCCCGCCGCCGCCGCAGCCTCCGGAAATCGGAGGCGGCGCACACGGCGCGGGTGGAGGAGGAAGAGCGATGCCGCCGCCGCCGCAGCCACCGCCGCACGGCGCCGGAGGAGGACTGCAAGGAGGAAGCGCGTGTTGTTCGGCTAATTAATATGATTAATACTAAATGATGACGTGCTATAGCCATATGAAAAATGTACACAAAGTTAGGTAAAAAAAACTTAAATTTTAGTTAAATTTATCTAATTTTTGTCTATTTTTTCGTCTAAGAAATGATTATTTACTTTTTCGTCTAATATAAGAAATGATAGCAAGTGATGCTATTTTCGCTTACGGTAAGCCTCCGCCGCAACCGCCACCACAGCCGCCGCCGCCGCCGAGAGACGGGAGAGCGAGCGGCGGGAGGGGCGGGAGTCCGCCGCCGCCGCAGCCGCCACCGCACGGGGGAGGAGGAGGACTGAAAGAGGTGATGTTGTCTTCGGCCATTATATCTACACTCATTCATTACGATCATAGTTAAAGGAGGTCTTCATTACGATCATAGTTAAAGGAGGTCTAATTAACATATCATTTTTTAAGCATGGATCAGTTCGTCTCATCGTAAAACTTAGATAGGGAAAGTTTGAATGTATTTCATCTTATCATTCCAGAGTTATATTCTTTTTAAATATCACAGGTAGAGAATTGGCTACTGTAGATCTGAGCACCCTCCTATTTTCTATCGCTCGAGCGCATCAAAAACGCCAAATCCATCCATTTTGAAAAAAAGATCCGTATATAACAAAACCGGACAAACCCGAATCATATTGTTCAAAGCGTGCATATCGGAGCACGCAACCGATATTGGCCGGAATTTTCTCAACAGGTCAGCCCCCTATACAATTCTTTGATAACAAATTTCTGTGGAGAGAGTGCAAGGTCAGCAGCACTGATATGAGATGATCACAGCCTTACGAAAACGTGACGGGTAGAGAACTAGGCATATTTTAGCCAGTGGCAGCTTGAGGCCCTTCCGTGCGGGACACTTCATGGGTCAAATGCCTATTTTGAATTGCTTGTCCAAACATTCGCCGGAGACTTCCTTTAATGAAGAACTAGAAGTAATTACTCGAATCTTTATAAAGTGCCAGAAGGGACTCTGAGCTGGTTTTGAAGCTTTTTAAAGGGGCTCTCCTGAGGAGCTGAATAATGAAAAGAAAGAAAGAAACTGACGCTCCGCAGCCGCCGCCGCAACCGCCGCCGCGGCCGCCGAACAGGCTGGACAGGAAGGCGTCCGAGACGATAGCGACTGAGAGGAGAAAGGCGGCACGGAGAAGCATGGGCTGAGAAGAGAGGGAATGGAGAGAGGAGAGATGCGGTAGAGAAGGAGTAAGAGAGAGGTAGAGAGAGAGAGAGAGAGAAACATATGATAATGACCCAGAGATGTATAACGTGTACAAACAACTAATAAACTAAATCAGCTAACGGACCTCTTTTTTCCTGAACAGCAATAACAAAAAAAGTAACTAAAAACTTGTGATAATTCAGTAGAATATTAGCGAAATTAAAATTTATCAGACGTATTAAGAGAGGATAAAAAAGGAGAAAGTCCGTGGGGTCCCCTTCGATGATGAGAAAGTGCTGCGTTGTGAGGTTGTCCGCTGACCTGGTGTCCTTTTTATGCTTGCCCTTTCGCCCGAGGAGAAAGTGCCCGGGGGCAAAGAACTTGGAATGAAGATTGGATGTTAAGAGAGAGGAAGAGAATGTTGTCGGAGAAAGAAAACTACGACAAACGGAGATATCCGTTAATAAGTTGAGTGCGTGTACGAACTCATGAGTGACGTAGAGAACACTGTTAAGAGGGAGAAAATGGAGAGAAAGAAGAGCGAGAGAGAGAGAGAGATAGAGCGAGAGAAAGGTGAGAGAGAAAGAAGAATATATGAAGAGAGAAGTAGAGAGATGAAGAATGTACTTTAATCATATCCAGACGTTAGAGAAATCGAACGAATCCGACAGACAAATGGGAATGGGGAAGGCACGCCTACGCCATTCAAGGTGTATGAGCAGAAAAAGGAAGAAGGAAACATTACAGGTAAAGATGATGAAAGCGAGAAAAAAGAAGGGGAAAAATTTTGATGGAATGGTGTAGAAATCGACAGATAGCGAAGCAGAGATATCAATCTTTATGCAACGTGAAGATATACTATATTGCATACTAGCATACAAGAAAAAAGTCCATAAACAATTATGTGTTACTCAGCCTATTTGGCGACAACTACGATAATTGCAGCAAGGCCTCTTACAATGACTCGTTCTGTTGCGTCACTTTGTATCTGCCCAAAAAAATTTATATATATATATTTATTAATATACTTTCTGTACATATGTATGTATATGCAGCTATACGTATGTTTTAAGAACATGTCCATTCTTTTCAACAATCTTTTTTTTTTAATCCTTTTTGTTCATTTCACTCTTGTCGATGCAAAATCATTTCCGTCGATTGCATAATCACCAATGGATTGTTTTTGAATTGTTTTTTTTTCATTTAAATTTATTAATGAACAAAATTTTAAACGATTCGCCTGATAAAACTTAACATGCTTGCCATCAAGGCTCATAATTATCCAATCAAGGAAGCAGCAATCGGAGACAGAAATTCTTCTGTCTCCGATTGCTGCTTCACTGTGTTTGTCGTCGGCATTCTAAAAAGAAAATCATGCTCCAAACATAGAAGCATGACCATGATTGTCAGTGGCTATTATCTCAATAAAACTCCCTACGACATCGTGAAGAATGATGAAGAATGAAACTGAGAATGCCCTAAGAGAAAAGAGGCTAGAATGTAAAGGATTGAGATGTGGACAGTGAGAGAGATAGGAGAGAGTGAGCGAGAGAGAGAGAAAAGAGGGAGAATGAGAGCAAAGGGTGGTAGAAGGTGAAAGAAAGAGGGCCTTTCGTCACCGCAACACGACTCCTCACAAAAACCGGCCCGTGCCACAGCCGTCCGTTCAGTTTCTCTCTAAAATTTCATGAGTGGGTAAAAGTGAAAATTGTCCGTTCCTTGCGTCTTCCTACACTTAAAGGAAGTCTCAGACCCATATTTTGCAATACTGCACAAAATTCACTTGTTTTATCTGGGTCTCGCAAGTCTGATGAATCCAATTATCGTCCTCTGGCAGAATCAGTAATAGTGAAGCATGTTTTCATTCTGAAGTCTAACACAATTTCTTTGTTGCTCGAACTGTGACCCCTGAAATGATCTACCAAGCACGATTGTTCATGCCTTCCTCTAATTATCTTGTTTTGCAATCTCTAGATTATATGTTAATTTCATGCTTTTTTGTCGTATCTTTTATTTGCTCATATTATGATTTTGTTCCCTTCTTCTTGCTTTTACTAGTATATACATACATATATATATATATATATATATATATATATATATATATATATATATATATATATATATATATATATATATATATATATATATATATATATAGTGATCAGGCCACTGACCTTCTATTTAATATTCCAGCTACGATTCTTTATTTAAATATGCTTCTGCGTCGGTGATCAATACAGAATATGATCGTGGCGAGAGCTATCGATGGAGAGAGTGGGAGAGATGAGGCGATATTGTGAGAAGAAGAGAAGGGGCGAAAGAACAATGTATTAAGGAAAATGTTCACTTTTCTAGCAGCAGAAGCGCATCTTAGGACCTTCGTCCATGTTCACGTATCGGAAGTGTGTTTCTTCCTTTCCTTCTATCGCTTCATTTCTCACTCGCTGTATCATCGCGTATGTGAAAAAGAGTGGAACTTTTGGTTCAGACCGAGTGGATCTTGCCATCTTCCGACACGGTTTGAGAGTTCTGTAAGAATTAAGAAAAAGTGAATGGAGGCTCCAGGAAGCAACGAGCAGCGTTTTATGGCTGAGTTCTGCTGCTTTCATTTACATTACTATAATATGTAGGAATAGCTGCCTTCTTGAATAATTTAATGTCTTTATTCCCCCTGGTCGCACTAGCTCTTTTTTCTGTTTTATTATTATTAACTTTCACTTTGTTCATTCTCTTTGGAGAAGGCGCGGGGCTCTTCAACTATAAAATAATATGCCGTTTAATCATTCTTAATGATATAACATAGTTCAAGACAACAGCTATTCCTATTATAATAATATACATGAAAACAGATCTCAACCATGCAGAAGAACCCCGCGCCTTTTCCGGGGGGAATTCACAAAGAGAAAGTATAAGCTTTGCTGCCAGAAAATGGACCACGGGGAATAAAGAAATGAACTTGTTCAAGAGAGCGGCTATTACTATTATAATAATAATATAAATGAAAACAGACCTCAACCAGGCGCATTGCGAGACGTCAAACGGGCGGATCCTGCTCATGGTCGTCTGATTCCAGGGGCCTCCATGTTACGGTCGGGCGGCTGCTAGCTCTGGCCCAGGCATGACAGTGCCTTCAGTCTGAGCAGTTTTGCGTTTTTTTTTCAAGAATGGCAACAAGAAAGAGTAAGACAAGTATAGTACGAATGTGAGAATAGAATAATTGCTCACACTTTTTTCAATTAATCGAAAGCATGGACGTGCAGTCAGCGGCAGATGTATGCTGCCAGCAGCAGTGGGTAGAAGAAATCCCTCCGTGTACGGGAGCAAAAGGAAGAGCGACTAGGCTTCAATCGTGTGGAGGAGCAACTGGCGATGAATACGAGAGCGGGCCAGGCCGCCACCGCCTCTCTTTCTCTCTCTCCCTCTCTCTTTCTATCTTTATCTCTTTCTCGCTCTTTCTCTCTCGTTTTCCATCTCTCTCTTTCTCTCTCGCTCTCTATCTCTCTCTCTTTCTCTCTCACTCTCTTGCTCTAATCTCTCTCTCTTTCTCTCTCTCTCTCTCTCTCGCTTGCTCTCTCTCTCTCGATCTTAACTTCTAGCTTTTTATCGCTCTCCTCGCTCTTCAACCTCTACTCCCAACTTTACACTCTGTCTGATTATCGCCGCCAACTCGCCCGGCTATCACACCATCAGTTCCTTGATTTTGCCATATCTCGGTTGCCAAGTTTGAATATTCAGTCACAGAATCGTTCCAGCCTTTTATGAACATTTAATGGGTATGTTGATTTATTAGCTGTATACACAATATGTAGTTACCACAAGGATAAGGTCTCTCTGCTTCATTCATGCCTATTATTTGCCTCCAACATAAGAGCTGCCACCCAACTTCGTGGATGATTTTAATGGCTGTGGGCTGATGTACTGAGAGGGCGACGGTCGTGGAGGTGGTTGTGCGGCGAAAGAGGGAGAAGGAGGGGGAGCAGAGAGGGGGGTCGACTGATTGGGATAAGGAGCAGAGAAAGAGGGTGGGCGAGGAGGAGGCGGGGGAGAGAAAGAGAAAGGAGGAGGAGGGGGAGGAGGAGGTGGAGGAGAGAATGAGGGAGGAGGAGGGGGAGGAGGAGGTGGAGGAAAGAATGAAGGAGGCGGGGGAGGAGGAGGAGGCCCTTGAGGAGGTCCAGGAGGAGGGGCATTTTCTGAAGGAAGTGGAGGCGGCGACGAAGTGGGCGGTGGCGGCTTGCCGGCGTACGCCGGCTGTGGCACTTCGAACGATGGCGACGGCGCTGGAACGGATGACGGCGGTGGCGGCGGTGGCGGTGGCGGCTGAGGAATCGGTGGCGCACCGCCAGTCTGAGAGGGCTCGATGTACGACGATGCAGAGGGTGGCAGCGGAGCGGAGAACGACGGCGCATGGCCGGAGGGCCGCGCTTTGGAATGTTTGCGCGCCGGTGGAGAGAACGATGCCGGAGCAGAGTACGACGAGGATGAGGGCGACGTGAATGAGGGCGATGGGGCCGGAAATTGCGGAATCGAAGGGTTGTATGAGGGCAGAGGCGGCGGCGGCGGAGGAGCAAAAGAAGTCGCTTGAGCTGGAGCAGAGAAAGTTGGAGCTTTCGCCGAAAACGAAGGCGTAGGAGGGGCGTAGGAGGCAAAGGAGGGCGCCGGAGGCGCGAACGAAGGCGCGGGCACGGGAAGAGACCGTGGTACGGGCAAGACTGAGACCGGCGGTGGGCCATAAGAAGGCGCTGGCGCCGGGAATGGTGGAGGTGGAGGTGGAGCGGCGAATGAAGAAGGCGCAGCATAGCCGCCGAGCCCTGAAACGGCATAGAGCGAAGATTAAAGCGGCTCATTCTTGAATTGGCGCATTTTTGCCTGACACAACAAGAGAGAGAGAGAGAGAGAGCATGTGATTTAGAGAGACGCCGACTGGAATAGTCTTGAAAGTTGCTAAATATGTACATATAAGAAGACAGTGTGAATTAAAAAATTTGGTTTTTCTGCAATTTTCGAGTAAGCTGTTATTTTTGGCACAGATTTCGAATATGCAACTGTTTGCCATTTTTGAGGCTCGTTAAAATTGTCAAAACATGGATCTGGCAATTTTAACGATCGTCAATAACGGCAAACAGTGAAAACTATTCTAAATCCACAGTGAAATATTCTAAATCCGTGCCAAAAACAACAGCTTACTCGAAAATTGCAGTAAAAAAAAAACAAAATTTTTTTAAATTCACACTGTCTTATATGTATGAGGATACGATTGAGGTTCACGCTCCTTTAACGACCTTCATCACTCCGAATTAGTACGACACGCCTTTCGTCACGCCTGTTACGGCGATCTCCATACGGAACAATGCACACGAATGTGTATGGTTTGTGGCATTCGCCCGTCCAGTTTAATTGTGCGTGCAAACATCTGTTTTGGGTCAACAGCTCTCTGTCCTCTCTCCTGCTCACCAATTCCTTTCTTTCTCGGTTGTCTTTCTCTTACTCTTTCTTTTATCTTTCTCATCCTTGTTATTATCTTTCTCGTTCTCTTTCTATGTCTTTCTCATACTCTCTCGGCTGATCGTCTCTCTCTCTTTCGTTTTCTCCCTGTCACATGTACCCTACAAGCAGTTATATAAATAAATGGATATGTCCAAACCTCCGCCAAGAGAGGAACCGAGTCCATAGCCGCCACCGCCGCGGAGTCCATTGCCGCCGCTATAGCCTCCACCGCTGGCGCCGCATGGGCTAAGGCAAGGCGGCGGTGGCGGAGGAGGAGGCGGCGGCGGGGGCGGTATTATTCGGCCGCTACAGCCGCACGGAGCCGGAGGCGAACTAAATGGTAAGAGAACTACATATGAGTGAATAATTGTCAAAACTGTGCAATAAGGATGATGCTATTATTATTTAAAATATAAAGTTTTATAGAAAAAAGACGTTGTACTTTAAATGGTGAGCGATTTTGATAGAATCTAGATTTTTTTTTAGACATAAAGAATCAAGAATATTCGACCTTTTGACAGTTGATGAGTCACCAATGTTTTTTAAGGTTGACATCGTCTGTTAATGGCAAAATAATGGAAACATTCATATATGTACATAGGTGGTTAAAAAAGAGCTGCGAGAGCGAAAGAATGGATCAAATAGAATGTGACCGACCCTCCGCAACCGCATCCACCACCGCCGCCGCCGCCGCCGGCGCCTCCGAAGAGGAAGGCGTCGGCAGAAGGCGGCGCTGTGGTGATGACGAGAAGGAGGAGGAGAATGAGGACGGAGGTCGTCGTCAGCCTCGCCATATCTTGCATGGTTTAGGCTTTTCTTTATTTTGATTCAGCACTTTAATAATAATAATAATAATAATGTGACAACACTAGAAGAACGTGTTCGGCTGGGCTTGTTTGACGAAAAGAACAAGAGAGATAAGCAAGCGATTCATTAATAAAATAAAGAGATCCAAACAAATTCAAAAAAAAAGTACAATAAGACGGGAGCATAATCTGGTATTTATCCTGAAGAACTTTCTATCCACTTACAACAATTACCGATGAAATGTAGCATGCAAACGAGTGATGATGTCACAACTAGCAAATGCACAGTAATGATAAAGTGATAATGATATTTCAACGACAACCTGCGCGGGTCGATAAGCGCGATGGCATGAAGGAAAAGAAGAAATGGCCCCGTGACCTTTCTACATACGAAGTTACCCGCCCTGGGCGGGTAGGGAAACACTCTGCGCAAGGTCTTTTATATGACATTGACGCTATCACCTCATGGAACAACGCTTCCATTCACTAGAGCCTTTTTTAAGCCAAATCCTAAGTCTCCTCTCCTTTCACATTCAATCTCACTCTCTCTCTCTCTCTCTCTTTTTATCTCTCTCAATCTCTCTTCTCTTCTCTTCTCTTCTCTTCTCTTCTTTCTTTCTTTCTTTCTTTCTTTCTTTCTTTCTCTCTCTCTCTCTCTCTCGCTATCTCACGTTGATATCTCTATCTTTGTTTCTCTCTCTCCCTTCATCTCTGAAAAATTAGCTAATTATGAAGCCTCTTGTTTTTGCGCATTGTTTTCTGCGGGTACTTTCACTCCCGCTTTGTTCTGTCTCCTCGAGGCAATCATGTCGGGATCACGTAGGACAGAAGAGAGAGAGAGAGAGAGAGAGAGAGAGAGAACGAGAGAGAGAGAACGAGAGAGAGAGAGAGCAAGAAGGTGAGAGAATCTGAGAAAGGGAGAAAGAGAGAAAGAAAGCGATAGAGAGGGCACACCAGACAGAACGAGAAGAAAGGAAGCGAAATAGACAGAAATTGGAGTGGGAAATTGCAAAAATAAGCTGACGATCGATCGTTATTCAAGCAAGTCTGTACATTTATTTTATATTTTAATTGTATTCTTTTTTTTGCAATTTATTTTATTTTATTTTTCTATGGCGTGTCTAACAATAACTCTAACAATGCTGATAGCTTCGATTGGGATGAAGTCGCTCAGCAATGGCTATTTGTCTGTGTATTCTTTGCCTCTGAAGCACATCTTTAGAATCAAACTTCAGAAGGGGCAAATTTGCCGAAGAACCAAATGTAATCTTATGAAGGAGCACTTGAATTATCATTAGTAATGTTCATGTAAAGAACTTTTGTTTGCTCGAGCATATGCTGTGTGAAAATATAGCCTTATCTTTCTGTTTGTTTGGAAGCAATCTTCACGTAGGAATATATGTATTCTACGACTTTTTTTTGGCAAGAAAGGAAGAGTTCATTTCGCTTTCACAGCATGATTGCTGCTGGACTGCACCACGTAAACGAAAATTAATGGATATCACTCAAGACAAATACGAGAAGCCTCATCTCGTCACTCGTCATATTGCAACGTCAACTGCTCAAGCCCTGTGGAAACGACCGGAAGAATCTGTAGTCTCAATGGAATAATTCATCGGCTTTGTCCGAATGGCAAACATGACTCATCTGATTTTCTGTTATATTTTGTTCTGAACAAACTGCCTCTCAATCTTCAAGTTTGAATTTGCAGGGACCAAGATAATCGAGGCGAGACGGTATATTTTTTTTTGCTACGGCCTCCTCAGGGGGACATTGCAGAAGAAGAGAGAATTGTGAGGATACTCGCAAGCGGCTCATCAAACCTCTCGTGCTCTCGGGACGACAGCAGCAAGAGAGTTCCCACCATTTCTATGCACAATCGTATTTCTTTAATTCACTAATGTACACGTGCATACATTTATATTTACATATGAGTAGTTTCTATTTTATGCCTGATTGTGAGTAGGACTTTTATCACGTATACCTTTTTTCAAAGAAAAGGAGTTAAAGAAACAGGAGTTTTTTTTTCTTCTTTCTCAATTCAAAAACTCTATTCTTCCATTGCTTCACTGTCTCTACATTAAGTTATTATGCCAACTAGTTAAGTTTACATTCAAAAAGTTGTATACATGTTTTTATGAATGAATTCAAGGATAGAGGAGTATACTGCGACATGGATTCTGATTATAAAATGCATTGAAAGAAAGGATAAGAAATCAATAAGGTGAAGTCGGGAGAATCATCGAGAGAAAGCTATCCAAGCAAGTTGCCGCTTTTGTGAGTTGTAAATTCGCTATTTGGCGTTGGAAATTGGTGTTCAATTTCGAGGTCGTTCATAGCTATCGTTGCTGACGTTTTGGTTCAAGTCCTTTTTTAGAGACCGTCGTCGATTCTTATTAAAGTATATAATTTGATTTTTGTTTCTTCTGAAAGCTGCGCACCATACAAAAGTAGAGATCATCTTTATTATATACAGACAGAAGACATTCGTGCGAGAACAATATACACAAATATGTGATCAATCAATCACAAGGAATTCAAGGAGAATTCGTTCTAGTCGAGCCTTAGCGTGCTCGTCACCTTCTTATTTGCCAGCGTAGGCGTTTCCGGCGGGCGGCGCGAACGCCTGAGGGGGCGGGCCGTAAGATGGGGGAGGCGGGCCGTAAGATGGCTGGGGCGCGTACTGGGGTGGCGGGGCGGCGTAGCCTAAATGTATGGCGTCATTCTTGCACATTACAACATATATTTCGTACAAGTCAAGGAGAGTCATAAATTTAATGTTTTCCATGAGAAAACAATTAAAAAATATATTTAAAATTAATTGAAGAAGAAAACCATACCTCCTCCACCTCCGATCGGTCCACCGTATCCGCCGCCTCCGACTGGGCCGCCATAGCCGCCGCCACCGCCGTATCCGCCGCCGCCACCACAGCCGCCGCCAAAGCCACCGCCGCCGCCGCATGGGGGAGGAGGCGGCGGGAAGCCGCCACCGCCGCAGCCGCCACCGAATCCACCGCCGCCGCAAGGAGGAGGCGGAGGAGGGAAGCCACCGCCGCCGCAGCCGCCACCGCACGGCATCGGAGGAGGAATGCTGAAGTGTTTTTGGACTGTATTTTATTTTATGTTTGTTTACATAAAGTTGTTGCTAATCTCATCATACAAAACGAACAAATCGAAGATTAAAGTTGTAAAGGGTACTAGAGAGAGAGAAATAGAGAGAGAGAGAGAGATAGAGAGAGAGAGAGAGTAAGAGAGAGAAAGAGAGAGAGAGAAAGAGAGAGAGAAAAAGAGAGAGAGAGAAAGTAAGAGAGAGAGAGAGAGAGGGAGAGAGAGCTGACCCTCCACCGCAGCCGCCACCGCATCCGCCGCCGCCACCGCCGAACAAGCTCGACAGGAAAGCGTTCGAAACGACGACGAGCGATAGCAGAACGACGAGTGTTCGAGACATGTCTGGAAATGAAATAGGAAATAGATATAAATTAATACATTTAACAGGCAAGCCTATAAAAAATCCGCTAAAGAAAAAAAGGCTATTATTATCGCAATTTAAAAGAAATAAATTGCGTCCTATGAAAACTTGTTTTACTCTCAATCAACAAGAAGAAGCCAGGTAATGTTAAGCTTAAAGCGACTAAAGACTTTTGCAGCGGGAAAGTATGAATGAAGTAAAGAGGCAGAAAAATTGAGTGAGGGACTGATAGAGAGGAAGCGAGAGTTAGAGATGGAGAGTTGAGGAAAGAGTTAGTGAGGGAGAGTTAACGAGAGAGTGTGAGAGAGAGTCTCCTCAAACACCCCCGGCTTGGCATGGCTGAGAGTGCCTCGGAGGGCGGCTACAGGAGATGGCGGCCTTGCCTCCTTTTATATCTCCGGCTGCCCGAGGTGTACTTGGCGCGACCGCATCCACTCCTCTGCATTACATAGCTAACCACTCTCTCGTTGCCCTCTCGTTCCCACGCAGAACCTTGCTCTTCTTCTCTGTCTCTCTCTCTCTGCCTCTCTCTCTCTCTTTCTCTCTTCTCTCCCTTTCAATGTCTCTCCCGCTCTCTCATTCCTTCTTACTCTTGTTATCCACTGCACTTTGCGACAGTTCGCATGGAAACAAGCAGCTGCATCTTCCTGGAAAGTGGCCCTCTCTTTTTTTTGCGTTCTCTCTCACTCACTCTCCATCTCCCTCTCTCTCTCTCTCCTTCACTCTCACTCTTTTTCCCTGCTGATCTGTCCCTTGCCATTTACCATATATGACGATGCCAACTAAAAAAACGGTCGTTTTTGCGTTTTCGAGAGATTTGTGACATGTGTGGGTGTACTAAACTGCTTATTTTTTTGAGCATCTTTATTCACGTACAAAAGTGTGCAGAAATCGGGCTGAAAAATGAGCACAAATGTACATGTATTAAACTGCTCAAAATCATTTTGAAAAGTGAGCAAAAATATACGCGTACAAATGTGCTCATAAAACGGTGTGAAAAATGAGCAGAAAAGTACATATACTAAAGTGCTCATAAAACCATAGAAGAAAGTGAGCACAAATATACGCGTACAAAAGTGTGCAGAAAATCTAGGCCAGAAAGTACGCGTACAAAAGTGCTCAAAATGTTTGCGCAAGAAAATACGCGTACAAAAGTGCTCAAAATTTTTGCGCAAGAAAATACGCGCACAAAAGTGCTCAAAATTTTGCGCAAGAAAATACGTGTACAAAAGTGCTCAAAATTTTTGGACAAAAAGGGACGCATATGAAATGGCTAAAATGTTTTAGGGGAAAAAAACCAAGATGCAAATTCTTAAGGAGATAGAATGAAAAATGTCGTCAAAAAATATACATCGAAAATAAAATGAAAGAGACAGGAATAAAAACAGAAAAAAAAATCGTGGATCAGTCGTGGGCGGTGCAGGCATGGCGCCGAGAGTGACGAGGAGTTGTAACTCGAGGAGATGCACGCGTTGAGGAGGTCGAACAGGCCGACTCGAAAGCCGTCATCAGAGGAGACCACTACAACCTGCTCCGGGTTTAAAAGGTTACGCAACCCCCTCCCCCTATTTTGAGCATTCTCGGAAACATTTCCCACCCAGATTTCACCTATTCCGCGCAAAGTACGGAAAATAAAAAGACTAATTATAAGCATCGATGGATGCGCAAGAAAAAAGTCTAACTTCAAATTCAAAATGAAAATAATACCTTTACAATGTGTTTGCGTTCGTAAGAATCACAGTCTCTTGGCGCACATGAATGGGGCAAGCATCCTCGTAGCAACCATTCGACTCTTCTTCGATCTAAACATCAACCAATTACAACATTTTTTTAATGGAATGGCATTTCATAACAAAACTTGATGTGATTTAACATTTGTGAAACAAGAAAGATAATCGTAAGAAGTTATCGTGGTAAAAATCAGCAAGAAAAAAACACACCTGCCAAGGCGAATTCTCGGACAGGCGCGCACGCTAATGACGTTGCCGTTCGGTGGATGACGAGCGCGTTGAGTCAGGGACGACCTCGACTAAACTCATCTGATCTGAAAGAAAAGTAAATCAAAACACATTCATGAAAATACGAAATAAAAGCTGGGTCGGGTAAAAAGAAGAATATTCGTTGCAAATGAATTTATAGTGCACTGAAAGTTTACTGTAATAGAATGTGTAGTGAACTTTAAGGTTTTTATATGACTTTTATTCCCTTTTTTGTCTTTACTGTTTCGTTTAACTTACTTCAATAAATAGTTTTAAAAAACAGAATGAATGTTGTATAACAAGCTTAATACCATCATCACCCAGAAGTGTGTATTTAAGTACACTACACTTCATAGCACGTTCTATTACAGTAAACTTTCAGTGCACTATAAATTCATTTGCAACGAATATTCTGCTTTTTACCCGACCCAGCTTTTATTTCGTATTTTCGTGAATGTGTTTTGATTTACTTTTCTTTCAGATCAGATGAGTTTAGTCGAGGTCGTCCCTGACTCAACGCGCTCGTCATCCACCGAACGGCGACGTCATTAGCGTGCTCGCCTGTCCGAGAATTCGCTTTAGCAGGTGGGTTTTTTTTCCTGCTGATTTTTACCACGATAACTTCTTACGATTATATTTCTTGTTTCACAAATGTTAAATCACATCAAGTTTTGTTATGAAATGCCATTCCATTAAAAAAATTTTGTAATTGGTTGATGTTTAGATCGAAGAAGAGTCGAATGGTTGCTACGAGGATGCTTGCCCCATTCATGCGCGCCAAGAGACTGTGACTCTTACGAACGCAAACACATTGTTAAGGTATTATTTTCATTTTGAATTTGAAATTAGACTTTTTTCTTGTGCATCCATCGATGCTTATAATTAGTCTTTTTATTTTCCGTACTTTGCGCGGAATAAGTGAAATCTGGGTGTGAAATGTTTCCGAGAATGCTCAAAATAGGGGGAGGGGGTTGCGTAACCTTTTAAACCCGGAGCAGGTTGTAGTGGTCTCCTCTGATGACGGCTTTCGAGTCGGCTTGTTCGACCTCCTCATCGCGTGCATCTCCTCGAGTTACAACTCCTCGTCACTCTCGGCGCCATGCCTGCACCGCCCAGGACTGATCCACGCCGTAGTGGATCAGTCAGTATCCATTTTTTCTATTTAAATCCTGATAATTTCATTTTATTTTGATGTATATTTTTGACGACATTTTTCATTCTATCTCCTTAAAAATTTGCAGCTGGTTTTTCCCAAAAAAAAATTGAGCCATTTAATACGCGTAGTTTTTTATCCAAAAAATGTGAGCACTTTTGTACGCGTATTTTCTTGCGCAAAATTTTTTAGCACTTTTGTACGCGTATTTTCTTGCCCAAAATTTTTTAGCACTTTTGTACGCGTATTTTCTTGCGCAAAAATTTTTAGCACTTTTGTACGCGTATTTTCTTGCGCAAAAATTTTTGGCACTTTTGTACGCGTATTTTCTTGCGCACATTTTTTTGCACCATATTGTACGCGTATATTCGTGCTCATTTTTATGATGAATTTTGAGCAATTTAGTTCATGTACTTTTCTGCTCATTTTTTAGTCTGATTACTGTACACATTTATACGCGTACTTTCATGCTCATTTTCCAAAATGATTTATGCGCATATTAGTACATGTATTTTTATGTGCAAATTGTTTTGCACACTTTTGTACGTGAATAAAGATGCTCAAAAAAATATGCAGTTTAATACACCCACACATGTCACAAATCTCTCGAAAACGCAAAAACGACCTTTTTTTTAGTTGGCATCGTCATATATGTCCCTACCCATCTCTTAGGTTAACTTCCATCCTCTCTCTACGTCTCTTCGTCCTCTTTTTCGGCTACTTTCCCTTTCACTACCTCTCATTTGCACAAGACACAATGACAGAGGATGAAACTTGCTAACAAGAGCGTCTTCATCTCTACTCTCTCTCTCTCTTGGCTGAATATCTCTCATCACTCCTTTTCTCTCACTCTCTCCTTCGTTCCACTCTCTCTCTCGTCATCCTCTACGTCTGATTTCTTTCTCTCTCTCTCTCACTCTCTCTCTCTCTCTCTATCTCTGTTTAGTGCATTCATGATTAGAGTGAACTCCCACCTCTTAGGCGCCATGCCCTTGACAGGGGCGCTTCGAAGAGTAGCGTAATAAACATGCAAGATGAAGCTCATTTCCTGTCCGTCTGATTTCTTTTTCTTTCTCTTCGTCTCTCTTTATCTTTCTCCTTTTACTGCAAAGTTCTACAGTTCTCTCTCTCCCTCATTCGCCAATCATGCCTCTCTCTCTCTCTCTCTCTCTCTCTCTCTCTGTGTTCTGTATCTCTCTGTTCTCTCTCTCCCCCACCGCTCTATCTCTCGCTCTCTCTCTGTCTCTCTCTCTCGCTCTCTCTCACGTCTCTCGCTTATTTAGCCTCCCGATTATCTTGTCTTCGTAGACTTCCTTGTTTCGAACTCCACCCTGTACTGTCATTGACAACGCTGATTGCATGACATCAAATTCTTTCGAGTTCGAACAAAAAGAGTACAGCTGGTCGTAGTTCTTATGCTTCATTACGGATAGGATCAGCACTATAAAAAATAAAATCCAAATTTAAAAAAAAACTGCCAATAATCCAAACTCACAATCAGATATATAAAGACTTCCACGCTGTAGGTTTTTTTTTAAATAAAGTATTATAAAATATATTATTGATCGTCTATTCGATGATTTGATTGCAGATTCTTCATACTTGCTGGTTTCAGTAATTCGAAAGTTGTTCCTCTTCTTCCTGGTTGTCGATTTTCCCTCTTTGTTTCTTTCTCTTTTTCTCTCTCTCGCTCTCTCGTTTTTCAGTCTATATCTTCATTTCGCTCTCTCTCTCTCACTTCCTCTCTCTCATTGTTAAAATTGCATTTGGCCAAGACGATCTCTCCACTGCTACCAAGAGCTCCTTACAACCTCGCCTTGAGCAACCTTGCCGAATTCGCTTTTCTTTTTGTAACCACTCTGACGTCCGCTCAGCGTTCCTTGTGTCTCGCTCACCCACGTAATTGCAACTCTTCTCTATCCCTCTCACCCTCTCACCCTCCCTTTCTCCCTGCCTCTCCCCCTCCCTCTCTCTTGCTCTTTCTCTCGCTTCTCGCACTCTCTGTCGCTATCTGTATCTATCAAAGCATCTCTCCGCCGCTTCATGACCTTCCACTTTCACCCAATTTTTTTTTTCTTTCGCATCCCTGTCTCTTTTTTCCCTGATGCTCCGTTTTCACTTACCTCCACGCTCTCTCTCTGCCTCTCGCTGTATCTTTCTCACGCTCTCTCTCTCTCTCTCTCTCTCTTTCTTTCTCTTTCGCATTCTCACTCTCTTCTTATCACCGTTTTCTTATCTCTTTCTTTTCTTATACTTCTGTATTTGGATTGCAGTTTGAATGTATGTTTTATTTCGCCATATATAAAGAGGCATTCGATCTTTCTTTTTTTTTTAGATATATATATTATATTCTTTTAATTGTGAACAAAACGAGAAACACAATTTATCGCATGACCTTGTCTTCTTTGAAAGATTAGAGACAAATATCTCAGAATGAGAGAATTGGAAATCGCTGCGAAGTTTTCTTTGCATTAATAGACAGGCTTTTACCTCTGCAATGTGGCAGACACTCAACTCTGGACCAGCCAAATTGCATTTTCTTGTCTTTTACGCAAGGACATCCACATATGGTTTTGGCTGCATTCTGTAAACTCTCTCTTGTTCTCTCTTCTCTTACATGTAATGTATCCAAATAGATAGCTTTGGTGAATTTTTTTATTATTAATAGTTTGATGTATTAATTTATGTAACTGATCTACATGTTACTGAAGCAGAATTGTCAATGGCGTTTATCGCTCGCGATGGCAAAAGTACTCAAAAGAAAAGCTGCACTTGGATCCAGAAGTTGCAGAGAAGAGTAAAAAAGAAATAGAGAATCATTGTCTTTTGTTCTGTAAAGCTTGGAATATCGTCTACTAAAAAAAAAGAAGAAAAATGCTGGCTATAAGAACTACAGCTATCAGATCTGATGGAGACGATAAAGAATGTCTTCTTTCTATTCCTGACGAAGCCGAGGAAATCTTTTCTATTTCTTGCCAGCATATGCGTTGCCAGCAGGAGGAGCAAATCCTGGAAGGGGAAAACAATTTTTGGCATTATTACTTTTTTTTAAATTTATATATAGTTAATTAATTTTCAAACTTTCGATCCTTTTTATAATATTATTTTAATATAATTTTATTCCGATCTATGTAAATAAAAGACTTACCACCGCCGCTTGGTGGTCCGGCAGCGTATCCTCCACCGATGGGCCCTGGCGGCGGGTAGGAGGGCGGGGGAGGGCCGCCGAATCCGCCGCCACCGCCGCAGCCACCGCCACCGAATCCGCCACCGCCGAATCCACCGCCGCCGCCGCAACCGCCACCGCAAGACGGCACCGGCGGAGGGCACGGAGGCGGGCAAGGCGGCGGGCAAGGCGGAGGAGGAGGCGGGCAAGGAGGAGGGCACGGAGGAGGAGGAGGCGGGCAAGGAGGAGGACAAGGAGGAGGAGGAGGCGGGCAAGGTGGCGGGCAGGGCGGCGGGCACGGAGGCGGACAAGGCGGAGGAGGTGGCGGGCCGCAGCCGCCGCCACTGGAAATGGTTACAAAAATTATTATAATGGAGAGACAACGATAGACATTTAGTACATATCGTCTTGTTGAGTACAATTTTGGCTAATGCTCATGGCGATTTAATAGTTTATAATTAAAATAGTAAGAGAAAACATGGCTATGCTCACCATCCGCCACCGCCGCCCATTGGCGGGAATAAGAAGGCGTCCGAGAGAGCGGCGATCGCGAGCAGCACGAGTACGGCACGCGACATGGCGGCTGCAAATAAAAGAGAAAGAAAGAGAGAGAGAGAGCCTAATTAGGTTTGAGCCAAGCATAAATATACATATACACTAGTATACAAATAATTTTAGATTACTGTTTAAAACAATTTTTTTAATGATAAATGAACACGAGTTTGCAGAGCTATTTGTTGGTTATGGATATGGCAAGATAAAATGAGGGGGGGGGGGGGGGGAGAAGTTGGAGAAAGTGATAAGCCGGTATTTGATCACTGGGCTAACCATGCCGTGGCTCACATTCCTTTTTATATTGCCACCCGGGGGCGGCCTCGAGGAGAGCGCGGCTGTGGATGGCTGGCCTTTTTTGCGCGCTCGCGCAGAGGGAAGAAAAATCCTTGTTTCTTCGCTCGGCGTAAACAAGCAAAGATTTTGCTCTGAAGAGCATGTGTATTTTGGAGAGTGCAGAGAACGCGACAGTGATTATGGGAGAACGTGAGTTGTTGAAGGAAGATTGAGACAGAGAGAGAGAGAGAGAGAGAGGGTGAGAAAGATAGATAGCGAGGGAGAAAGAGAGTGGAAGAGATAGAATGAAAGTGTGAGAGAAAAATACATAGTGAGAGCGGGAGAGAGAGAGAGAGAGAAAGAGAGAGTTGGGATAAAAACGGCAACAGCTTGATCCTTGAGACACTATTTTAGATCGGCCATGACACGAAATGTTTACAAGCTAATACTCCTCCATTGCCACGTGCTTGTCTATCGTCTGGACAAACTAATTTTTTATCTTGTAGGTTGTTTCATATTTACAAGGACTGTGCCATGTTTTTTTTCTTTCTTTTAATCTTCATGATTTAAACTCTGAAGTGAATATGAGATTCTGGCATTCCTGCGTATGTATGTATGAATGTATCTCTTCAAGTTTTCTCCATGAAAAATGATTTGCCTGAGAACCTTGGGATGCGACGCGAAGATTTTGCTCGTCGTCCCTCGCTCTCCATCAATTTACAATACTATTTCCCTACTATTTGTTGTTGTTCTTCTTCCTTTCCGCCGATCATTGCACTGCACTTTTCTTCAAAACGCTATACTTGCATTTTGCAATCTTCTCGTTCTTAATCTCTTAATATCGTCACATCTTAATGATGTATTGAATAAATAAATCATTCAAACGTGGAAGACTGAATACATAAGTGCTGGCGAAAGGATTGACACTATGTATATGTAACTCGCGATCGAGAGATGAAGCGGAAGAGAGAGAGAGAGAGAAAGTGAGAGAGAGAGAAAGAGAGAGAAGAGCGAAGGGAAAGCAAGAAAGAGACAGAAATAGAGATAAAGATAAAGAAAGTAGAGTGGGAAGAGAGTGAGAAAGAGCGAGATATAGATTAAGAGAGCCTGTCTGAGATATTCGACCATAACCAGTGCAGAGGGTGGATGGGAACAAAAATATTTTTTGATTTTAATTTACTTTGCAGGGGTCATGCAGCATCATGAGAGCTTCCAAAAAACATTTTTTTCAAAAATTATTTTGAAGGTATGAATACAGTATACCTTGATTTACCGAAAATATTCATTTGACCATAAAGTTCGTAAAAGATAACCAAACTTAATTTTGAAAGTATCGTTAGATTCGTCATCGAAAGTCGCATAAAAGTGCCTAAACAAGTTTTTAATTAAAGTTTCATTAAAAGGTCGAAATGAGCACTTATATTATTGGAATGTGTCATTAGAGACCTTAGCAGTCGTTTGGGTGCTAAGGTCTCTAACCATAACCATCTGAAAGAGCGTCATTTCTTACCTCTAGAAACTGAATTCATGAGGAGTGAACACCTTTATGAGTTGTGGCAGGCTATTCAAAAAAAGGCCATAAAAGGTGTTAATCTCGCTCTTTTCAGAAATCAAACATACCATTGCGTTTGTAGTGTAGAAATGCATAAAATAGTCTTCATAACCTTTTCATTCGAGTACTTTTTCAATGACTTTTTCGGCAAAAACTGTTTTTCTGGCCTGATGGCGAGAGAATAACGCATGTAGTGAGAAAACAAAGAAAGACTACGCCTAATTACCTATGCCACATGAAAGCCCAGTCTTTTATACCTGTAATATACCATCTACCTGCCGAATTCATCTACGGGAAAGTTTACATATGTATGCTTGAACCGCGCACTCACAGTGCTTCTTGCGCGGAAAATCCCCTTTAACCTAGCTATCTGGCTTCATTCGCGATATTGGTTGAGGTGGTTCATAGCATCTTATTCACCACGTCCTGACACACAAAAAGACGCCGTAGCTATTTTAAATTCTTGGATCTTCACTTTTATTTTCGGCAGAAACTCTTTTTGCCTCTATGTGCAAGAGACATAAATGTGGCTGTACTCAGAAAAATATGGAAGACTACACCTAAATAAGCATTCTATATGAAAGCCAAGACTTTTTTGTGCAGAATATACTTCTTTAAGACAGCCAGTCAGTTTCGCTACGAATCGAAAAGCAACGCAAACTCGAGAAAACACAATGGAAATTCACCAATTCACCGTGTTCACCGCGAATATTCACCGTGCGAATTGGAATATTCGAATGATGCTCAATTCGAATATTCCAATTCACGCGGTGAATTGGTGAATATCCATTGTGTTTTCTCGAGTTTGCGTTGCTTTTCGATTCGTAGCGAAACTAACTGGCTGTCTTAAAGAAGTATATTCTGCACAAAAAAGTCTGGGCTTTCATATAGAATGATTATTTAGGTGTAGTCTTCCATATTTTTCTGGCATAGAGGCAAAAAGAGTTTCTGCCGAAAATAAAAGTGAAGATCCAAGAATTTAAAGTAGCTACAGCATCTTTTTTGTGTGTCAGGACGTGGAGAATAAGATGCTATGAGCCACTTCAACCAATATCGCGAATGAAGCCAGATAGCTAGGTTAAAGGGGATTTTCCGCGCAAGAAGCACTGTGAGTGCGCGGTTCAAGCATACATATGTAAACTTTCCCGTAGATGAATTCGGCAGGTAGATGGTATATTACAGGTATAAAAGAATGCGCTTTCATGTGGCATAGGTAATTAGGCGTAGTCTTTCTTTGTTTTCTCACTACATGCGTTATTCTCTCGCCATCAGGCC
The DNA here is from genome assembly GCA_945643635.1 of Allodiplogaster sudhausi. Classification (NCBI taxonomy): domain Eukaryota; kingdom Metazoa; phylum Nematoda; class Chromadorea; order Rhabditida; family Diplogasteridae; genus Allodiplogaster; species Allodiplogaster sudhausi. Next base: position 4,433,772 of record CALZFC010000030.1, on the reverse strand, counting down.
AGAAAAACAGTTTTTGCCGAAAAAGTCATTGAAAAAGTACTCGTATGAAAAGGTTATGAAGACTATTTTATGCATTTCTACACTACAAACGCAATGGTATGTTTGATTTCTGAAAAGAGCGAGATTAACACCTTTTATGGCCTTTTTTTGAATAGCCTGCCACAACTCATAAAGGTGTTCACTGCCGAACATTCTAAAGTTTCCGAAGGTGAATCCTCATGAAATTCAGTTTCTAGAGGTAAGAAATGACGCTCTTTCAGATGGTTATGGTTAGAGCGCACCCAAATGACTGCTAAGGTCTCTAATGACACATTCCAATAATATAAGTGCTCATTTCGACCTTTTAATGAAACTTTAATTAAAAACGTTTTTAGGCACTTTTATGCGCCTTTCGATGACGAATTTAACGATACTTTCAAAATTAAGTTTGGTTGGCTTTTACGAACTTTATGGTCAAATGAATATTTTCGGTAAATCAAGGCATACTGTAGTTATACCTTCTGAATAATTTTTGAAAAAAATGTTTTTTGGAAGCTCTCATGATGCTACTTAAGCCCTATAAGGGAAATTAAAATCAAAAAATATTTTTGTTCCCATCCACCTCATGGTTGAGTATCTCAGACAGGCTCTCTTAAGATTTCTCTGATCAGCCAGCAAGATCCTGCCTTTTCAAAACAACTCGCTCTTTTTCCCAGAAGATATCCAAATTAGCTCTGAAGAGGATTCGCGACCTTCTTACATACATACATATCGCCTCGCATTATCTCATTTGGCATGACTGTTTTGGGATGATTGGACATCTTGTCAAATAGTATTTATCTTCATTGCAGCAGACAAATAAATATTCAAAAACAGATACCGTGAGATTGAGGATAGGAAGACAAGAAATACATTCTTTAAAAAAATTGCAGTACTCATGCTTCTCAGAGTACAGCTATTTTTGTTGCCTTTTCTTTGATTGCAAAAACGTGATTCGGGTATTTGCTATAAATACGACAAGTGTTATGACTACAACATAATATACAATTATGATCGGCGGCGGAGGTGACAGAGCGAACGTTCTTTGTGTTTGTTGAGCTCTGCTCACTTTCGCCCGGCGTACGCATTGCCTGCCGGGGGAGCGAAACCTAAAATTGTTTTACTTTTATTTTATTTTATATTTTTTTCTTTCAAATCCCAAAAAACCATCCATTCCCTTGCAAGGAGGCAGTCTCTAACTTCGTAACTGGGATGCATTCAAAAGTTAATTCTACTGTCAACTCATGAATGCCCCACCATCAACATTACCTCCGCCAATGGGCGCCGGTGGCGGCAAGTAGGCTGGCGGCGGTGGCGGCGGCGGCGGCGGAGCAATCGGAAGTGGCGCCGGCGCTGCGTAGCCGCCCCCAATCGGGTCCCCACCGAAACCGCCACCGTAACCGCCACCGAAGCCTCCTCCACCGCCACAGGGAGGCGGCGGCGGAGCACCGCAGCCGCATAGAGGAGGACATGGCGGTGGCAGCGGCGGAGCGCAGCCGCTGAATTTTTTCAAAAGAATATGATCTGGGCAGCCTTTCGATTGCTTAATTTCTTTTTAAATATATTATTTATTTATCTTAATCAAAAATCTATTGAGAACTATGAAATAAAATAGCCACAAAACTTATGAAATTTTTTAAAGGCAAAAAAATCCCAGACCATCCTGCGGGCGCAGGTGGTGGCGGAGGTTTCGGGAGCAGCGAGGCTAGCAGCTCAGGCGGGAGGAAGAAGGCGTCCGAAGTAGCGACGGCGATTGCGATGAGCAAGTGGACAGCGCGAACCATGAGTCTGCGAATGTGTGAGAATCAGGAGAATGAAACATAACTAAAAGAAAAATAATAACTATTTGCCTAAAGAATGGATACCCTAGATAGCCAATGGTCTAATGATATGTGGAGCAATGATATCGCGAGCTTAGTTAGAAACTTAGTTGAGGAGGACCTATGCTCGGGACTTTCCGGGCTTACCAAGTTGATGTCTGGACATTGATGGTCATCGGCATCCTTTTATACGCCTCTGGCCAGTCTTGTTCTTCAAGAGGAAAGTGTGCGTTGTTTTGAGACAGAAAGGCACATGGCACGAGAGAGTTCCTAATTAGGCGCTGTTAGAAAGCATCTGCTTTGAAGTGAGAGTGTAAGAGAGAGAGAGAGATAAAGCGAACGAGAGAGAGAGAGAGAGAGAGAGAGAGAGAGAGAAAGAGTGAGTGAGAGAGAGTGAACGAAATAGTGAGACAGTCTTTGAGATAGCAGAGAAAAAGGGGGAAAGCCGAAAAGAATAGCCCACTGACCCTTGATATGATCAAATAGCTTGCAAATTCAAATCGAATTGTTTTCGGAGGCGAATTCAGCGAGGCGGAAGAGAAGCTGGTCATTTTTCTCTCTATCCCGTATGTGTATCAAACAATCCAACTCCCCGCGCTGAAGTGATAACGTTAAAAGGGAAGTCCGACGAATCTTCTGAGTCCTGCTGTACTCCTGCTGGAACCCTTATTCTGTCTATTGTGATTTTTTATTTATTTTATCTTCATTATTATTTTTTTTACGATTGTTTGGGTCGCTCATGTGGAAGCTCATTGTCAGAATACTTTTGCATACTCATCAACTTCAACTGTAACAGCAACAACTGAAACGATGGAGCTAACAAAAGATTCTTGAATTGTACCATCTTTATTTACTTTTTTTATTTATTAAAGAGGCTGTCACGGGGCCTTAAAAAGTACCGTAATCCTCATGAAAAGAATACATCAGTCGAGAAACGCTGGAAAGTACGGTTGAGTTTAAGCTGCATAGACAGCCTCTATAAACCGACTTAAGAACAGAATATATGAAATGGACGATGGCAAAAGCATGTTTACTTTACCCGACTGCTGAGAAGTTCGAAAACACTTGAGAAAGACCAATGAAAATATTTTTGACAAAGTACGGCTAATTAGAATATCAGCAATTGCACTTTTCAGATGAAATATGGGCGATGACCAAAGATATGTATAGTGATATGCATATATGACGGTGCAAACTAAAAAAACGGTCATTTTTGCTTTTTCGACCCGTTATGCGCACTTTTTTGGAATATTCCACATTTAATAAGAATATTCCACACGAATATGCCAAATTGGTCAAAAAGTACGCGCACATTTGTGCGCAAATGTGCATAACGGGTCGAAAACGCAAAAACGACCTTTTTTTTTAGTTTGAACCGTCATATGACGCGATTTGCGAGAGAATCAAAATGTCTAGGGCCCTAGAAAAATCATCATCTCCGATTTTGCTTAAAAGTTGTTTATTGGTTAACGCAGACCAGGAGAATCGATTGGGATGGGTCTTGAAGCTTAAAATTGTCGTTTTGAAAGTTATGAAGAGTTGAAAAACTGCGCATCTTTTTGAGGTGGTCGAGTTGGGCGCACGTTTGTGAACATTTCTCCTCGCGCAGTAAAGTAATAAGCGTGAAAATGTTAACACAGATAAATAAGATATTGCTTAAACTAAAAGTCAAAACAGAATTTGAAAATTTTTCAATATCGATTTTTTACGTGTTCTCAAATTCAATGCCGAATGAACGTGTTAGAATGCAAAATCGGCGAACCATTCTGTATGCATCGCATAGAGCATAAAATTAGCTTCCGTATGATGTATAGGATGTTCGATTTTGAGGAACTCTTCGACTTGTTTATGCGAATATGCCATGCGCGACTGCGAAAACCAGCGTCAAATCGCGGCGCGACTGCGAAAACCAGCGCCGAATCGCGGCGCGACACGATATTGAATACTGATTTTCTATGCGTCTAATGATATTTTGTTTTTCATATCTCTTTATTACTTTATTAAGACAATTAAGCTCATTTTTGAACAAAAAATATAATTGTAAGCCAAATATTTACGAATTAACTCATCTCCACAAAAAGAGACCTAGTTGTCGTGAAAGTACGTTAAATTTGCTACAAAGTAACATTCTTAAAACGGAAATTAAAGGTATCTATTTCACGCTACAAGTCGAAAAGCGACACAAACCGGCTATAACACAAACTTTATACACCAATTCACCAGGTTTACCACGGATTTCAGTTGGAATATTCCAATTTAGCAGTTCGAATATTCCAATTCACACAATGAAAATCGGTAGTGAACCTGGTGAATTGGTGTATATACATAGTGTTATAGCCGGTTTGTGTCGCTTTTCGGCTTGTAGCGTGAAATAGATACCTTTAATTTCTGTTTCAAGAATGTTACTTTGTAGCAAATTTAACGTACTTTCACGACAACTAGGTCTCTTTTTGTGGAGATGAGTGAATTCGTAAATATTTGGCTAAAAATTGTATTTTTTGTTCAAAAATGAGCTTAATTGTCCTAATAAAGTAATAAAGAGATATGAAAAACAAAATATCATTAGATGCATAGAAAATCAGTATTCGAATTCGACCAATATCGTGTCGCGCCGCGATTCGGCGTTGGTTTTCGCAGTTGCGCATGGCATATTCGCATAAACAAGTCGAAGAGTTCCTCAAATTCGAACATCCTATACATCATACGAAAGCTAATTTTATGCTCTATGCGATGCATACAAAATGGTTCGCCGATTTTGCATTCTAACACGTTCATTCGGCATTGAATTTGAGAACACGTAAAAAATCGATATTGAAACATTTTCAAATTCTGTTTTGACTTTTAGTTTAAGCAATATCTTATTTGTCTATGTTAAAATTTTCACGCTTATTACTTTACTGTGCGAGGAGAAATGTTCATAAATGTGCACTCTACTCGACTACCTCAAAAAGATGCGCAGTTTTTCAACTCCTTATAACTTTTTTAAACGATATTTTTAGGCTCCAAGACCCATCCCAATCGATTCTCCGGGTCAGAATTAACCAATAAACAACTTTTAAGCAAAATCGGAGATGATGATTTTTCTAGGTCCCCAGCCCTATTACCAAATTTTGATTCTCTCGCAAATCGCGTCATATATGTATTTTTGTAGGTTCTAACATGTACCTTGAATGGAAAAAAGGCCGGGAATGTACAAAACATGAGGATTCACATTTGAGGCTTTTTTTTAGTTTCGAAATACTTACATTCTTTTTTTTTCTAAAGCGTCTTCTCATTTCTGCTTAACAATTCACATGTTGTTTAATGTGTAACTTTTCGGTGATCACCATCCTTTTACTGCTTCTTTGAGTGAACATTATTTTTTTTACATATTTAACTTTGTGTGAGGAACTGTTTATCGTTTGGGAAAGGACATAAATTATACGTTCAATATCACAGAAAAGAACAGCAAAGTTGTTTGTTGTGGTATGCGGCCAAAGAAGACGGCCATTTAATAAAGCAAGCATATCTGCAGAAAAGGTGGCGACAGCCGAAGAAGCAGAATCTTTCGAGGGCACTCGACGCATTCTACGAATATTACTAGACATTCTACGAATATTACTACATCTACTACAGCTATCTCGCGTGTGCTTGACGAAGTTTGTTCTTCCTTTTTCTTCTCCGTTTTCTTATTTCTATCCGGCGTACGAACCGCCGCCGATAGGTCCTAAAATATCTACATATATGTGAATTTTATTAGTTTTTCGCGGTATTTTAATTATTTAAATAATAATTATTATTAATGTTTAAGAAAGAACTATCTCTCACCACCGCCGATTGGTCCACCACCGATCGGCCCACCGCCGATAGGGCCAGCAGAGTAGCCACCGCCTCCGCCAATAGGCGCGGGAGCCGGGAAGGAAGGCGCGGGGCCGAAGGAGGGAGCGGGCGCAAAGGAAGGCGGGGGAGCAGCGAATGAGGGCGGGGGAGGTGCGAAAGAGGGGCCGGCGGGCGCGACAGCGTATCCGCCACCGCCGCCGCCGCCGCCTATGGGAGGACCGCCGAAACCGCCACCGATCGGGGCGCCACCTCCGAAGCCGCCGCCGATAGGCGCTCCGCCGCCGTATCCGCCGCCAATTGGACCACCGCCGCACGGGGGAGGACCGCATGGGGGAGGACCGCCACAACCACCTCCGCAAGGCGCCGCAATTGGGGGAGCACCGCAGCCGCCACCGCAGGGAGGGGGCGGAGGAGCACCGCAGCCGCTGGAAGAGAGAGAGAGAGAGATGGAGAGAGAGAGAGGGAGGAAGAGATAGAGGGAGAGGGAGGAAGAGAGAAAATAAAGATGAGAGTGAGAGAGAGCCAACCCTCCGCCGCCGAGGGCGCCGAAGCAAGCTTCGGAGAGCGCGGCGGTCGCCACAAGCAAGACGAAGCTTCTCATCATCATGGTGCTAATTAGCATGATTTATTTATTTATTTAATATTCTATCAATTAATTAATTTTTATATTTATTTATTTATACAACAAAAATTAATACAATTCTGTTAATACCTTATTGAAAAAATAAGTTTAAAATTATTTGCTATTTTTTTTATTATATCTTAAGATTTCTTTTGCAAAAAAGAAGGATTTTTTTTTAGAAAAGAAAGTGTGGGAGAGACTGATGATGACTGCCTAATCATCTCGCAACTTTTTATATACGCACCAAATGTCACCGCGGGTCGTCCTCGAAAAAAAGGAGAGAGGGAGAGAGGGAGAGAGAGAGAGAAAGAGAGAGAGAGAGAAAGAGAGAAAGAGAGAGAGAGAAAGAAAGAAAGGGAGAGAGAAGGAGAAAGGAAGCCGCAGGGCAGATGTATCTGGGCATTCTTGTTTTTTCCGGTACTTTGGCAGCCAAAAAGGATGCGTACGCATACACATAAACGGGATATGGCTAGATAGTGCGCAAGATCGAGGAGAAACGAGAGAGTTGGACAGATCCGTAAATGCAGTTATGGTCAGAGAGACAGAGAGAGAGAGAGACGAAGTTAGAGCGAGGGAGACTGAGAGAAGGCAGGTAGAGACAGAGGGACCGATCAACAATGAGAAAACGAAATGACCCTCGACCTGTCTATCTCCCGTTATAGGTTTTTGCTGTTATTTTCTGTGCTGGGATTATCCGGAAGAAACCGATTAATCTGGCCATAACCATGTGTGGCATATCGAAGACCGGATAGTTATCATCATCCTCGGGGATGTTGCTCTTCATTATTCCCAAATCTGCCTAAGCTCGTTGATTATCCATCTGCCAATTATCTCCATATCTTTCACTCTTTCTTTCTCTTGTCACGCGATTAGCTCGAATTTCGTTTTCTTTCCACTATGTCTGTTTTACTATGCTCCTCTGTAACCGGCTTTCATTTCCTTCTATGTACCTCTTACGACTTTTTGTTTCTCTCTCTCTCTTTCAATCTTTATCTCTTTCTCTCTCGCTCTTTATCTCTCTCTCTCGCTCTCTCTCTCTCTTTCTTTCTCTCTCTCTCTCTCTCTCTCTCTCTTTCGCCTTTCTCTCTAATCGTCTTGGAGTGCCACCTTACCTTCAGTCTCTCTGACATATTTTCCTCTCGCTTGGGCCATGTCTGGAATGAAGCTTACACTGGCTGTGACGCAGTCAGTCGTTTAGTGATGCAATTGGTAATTACACAGTTTAGAGCACTGCATCAAGAGAGAAGAGAGAAGAGAGAGAGAAAGAGAAAGAGAAAGAAAAAGAGAGAGAGAGAATGAAAGAAAGAGAGAGAGAGAGAGAGAGAAAAAGCCTGCCTTGCTTAAATTTATCTATTAACAGTATATGTATGTATACATACATATATTTGTCTTACTACATTTTATCGAATAATATTTCAAACAAGTAATTTTTGTCTTTGCTAGTAAGATAACAATAATGCAAGTTGCAGAAATGTTTGACAGAATTCTGCGAGTTCTAAAAATACTAAATGTGAACATTTCGTTACTTTACAAAAGCCTGAACATGTTGCTTATGTATGAATGTGCAAATCCGGGGGTCATGCATGATCAAACCCTAAACACTCTTTCCTCTCCTTCTCTCCCTCTTTCTATCTCTCTCTCTCGCTCTCTTTTCACTTCCTTTTCTATTACTTCGTCTCTCTCTCTCTCTCTCTCATTCTCAACTTCACTTCATCTCCCCCCTCTCTCTCAGTCGCTCTCCCCCTCTCCAACTCTCTCCTTGTCCCTCAAGTGCATCTTACTAGTTACTAAAAAATCCTCATGTTTGCTCACTCTGTCGAATGAATCTGGCATAAAAGGAGGGAAGAAGCCGGGGTGAGCAGATAGGAGGTTTCCATGTTTGGAGGAAAGACGACCGATCGCCGGCTTTTCCCACCTTGGAATGGCGCAATCCTCGTCCTCCTTCTGCTCGCCCTCTCTTCGACCACCGACTCCTATGTATACGGCGGATGCGGCGGAGAGGACTGCATGGGAGGGTAATCATTTAATTTTGTTCAAAATTCTTTTTATATAATTTTTTATTTTGCTTCATAATTAAGCTTATTATTTTATTTTATTTTTTTTAAGTACCTAGACGTTAGCTGAAGCAAAATATGAATTGTATCTTCTAACAATAAGATTATCTGCCGTCACATTCAATGATCTTTTTTTTCTTGGCATTAATATGCATAAGTCAGAACAATTTGACCACTATCGATGCAATATTATAAGTTATTAAATGCTATTCTTTTACTTTTGAAGAATGGCCTTCGGTGGCGGCTTTCCCATGGCCATGATGGGAATGATGCCATAAGGTGGAGACGTAGCCATGCCAATGATGCCGCCGGCCCAGATGATGTTCGGAGGCGGCGGAGGAGGAGGCATCTATGGACCGGCCGGCATCTACAGCGGCTATCCAATGATGGCGCCGTGCCAGGTGCGTTCAAATTTCCCGCCATATAATCTTTGGCGCGAAATTTGAATCGTATATTTTATTCTCCTTTTTTTTAAGATACATACTTCAATCAAATGCAAAAAATGAGAAAATGTATGTTTTAAATACAAATTGATCTACTGTACATATATGACTGTGCAAACTAAAAAAAAAACGGTCGTCTTTGCGTTTTCGACTAGTTATGCACATTTGCGCACAAAGGTGCGCGTACTTTTTGACCATTTTGGCATATTCGTGTTGAATATTCCAATAAAATGTGCATAACGGGTCGAAAACGCAAAAAACGACCTTTTTTTTTAGTTTTCACCGTCATATATGATCGTGCAAACACTTTAATTTCATGCTTATTTCGAGGATTTGCAATTTGAAAGTGATTAAATGATCAAAAACTTCTCCCCAGGGAATGTTCGGCTGTGGCTTCCGGACAATCATCGTGCGGCAGACAGTGCAAGCACCACCGCCACGGCCTCAGCCTGCCTATCAGACGCCTCCACCGGCGGCGGCCTATCTGCAACCGCCTCCACCGCCGCCGCCGTTGCCGCCTCCGCCGCCAACGTACTTTCCGCCGGCGCCGCCACCACCGCCAATTTACGACGTTCCACCGCCGCCGCCCGATCCGCCACGCGTCCAACAGCAGTCATTCAACAACAACAACGATGACTACATGCGAAGACGAGCCGTGTTCTCCAGGCAGACCGGATGAGAAAACATGGGCAATATGTAATAAAGAATTACATATATGTACATACTACCAAGGCTCCGAAGAATGTTGATTGAAAAATTTAGCAAGAAAAAATTGCTTAATAATTGGAGTATTTTTCTTTATTTTTTAGCAACAAGCATGACTCGACGTTTGTTGCAGCTGCATGAGATGTTGACTATGAAGAGAAGCTGAGCTCGTTTCACTCATTTCGAAGATTGCAAGTTAGAGAGAAAGGGAACGCATGAAACTCTCTCTTCTCTCTCACTCCCCCCTCTTTTTTGATTCTCTCTCTCTCTCTTCTCTCTCTCTCTCTATCTCTATCTCTCTTTCTCTCTTTCTTTCCCTCTCTCCATCTCTGCCACACGTGACCAAGCTAGTTTCGGCAACTCGTAAGAGATGAAGCTCAACATCGAGATCAAGATGTTCGCTTGTTGTTTGGTGTTCTTCTCTTTCATCCGCTTTGCAATCGTTCCGCCTTCACTTTCGATTCCGCTCTCGCTTTAGCTCTCTCCCCCTCATAATGGATGTTAGTTTCCACTTCTCTCTCTCATCCTCCCTCTCTCTCTCTCATCCTCCCTCTCTCTCATCCTCCCTCTCTCTCTCATCCTCCCACTCTCTCTCATCCTCCCTCTCTCCCACACATCCTCCCTCTCTCTCTCATCCTCCCTTTCTCTCTCTATCTCTGTTTCTATCTTCACGTATTCATTATCAACTGCTTTCACCGATCTCACTCTTCGCTCTACGAAAGTTTTTTTATTCCAAAGAAAAACGCCCTCCTAAAAACGTATTGGAACTAATAATGATCAAAGGAGAGCCTACTTCAAATTGTTTCATTTTCTTCGATAAAGCTGTGAATATACTCTGTGTCATTATTATTTTGTGTTTGATCTTCATCTTCTTTTGTCTCCAAGTCTTTCTCACACTGCGATAGTCGTTGATGATGTTTATCAAGGAATGCATTATCCTTGTCGAATCAGCACATAGTCCTCACATATGAATTCCTAAGCATTAGAAGAACGAGAGAGAAGGCAGTACTCTGATAAGAATGGTACAATCTTCATCTGAGGATCATGCAAGAGAAAGAGCTAGAAAAAAAGACAATTTTAAAATTCTGTACATGTCGAGCTAGGCAAATCGTACAACTAGAATGAGTGTGAGAGAGCCTGAGAAGAAGAGATGTCGGAGGTCTTGTCAAAGATAGGGAATAGGGAGAGGGGAAGCTTCCACTGGTCGCAGAGGAAGTGAGATCTAGCCCGTTAGAAGAGTGTTGAACCGGTTAGAAAAGAGTGGATATCGAGATGGAGAGACATTGCGTCATTCATTGTTCATGCAATTGTGACATTTGTTGATGATTGTTACGTCCTGCGTAACAATCGGCTGCTGCTGCTACCTCTTCAGGCGATCGACGACGCGCGGTGCTTCTCGTTGATGGCCGAGAGGGCGCCCATGGCGCGAGCGCGATGACGGTGACTGTACGGGCGAGGGTACGAGTCGCCTCCGCCGCCACCGCCGCCACCACCACCGTATCCGCCGCCGCCGCTGTGGCCGCCGCCGCCATATCCGCCGCCACCAGAGTGACCGCCATATGAAGGAGCAGGCGCTGGAGGAGGAGGAGGTGGAGGAGGAGGAGGAGCTGGCGCGGCAGCATACCCACCTCCGCCGCCACCAGAAGAACCTCCGTATCCGCCTCCGCCGCCGCCTCCATGAGATCCACCGCCAAAACCACCTCCACCGGAGTGTCCGCCGCCGCCTCCACCGTATCCACCGCCTCCGGAGTGACCTCCATATGAGGGAGCGGGCGCTGGGGGAGGGGGAGGAGGAGCCTGGACGTATCCGCCACCGCCAGAGGAGCCACCGTAGCCACCGCCGCCGCCACCGCCAGAAGAACCTCCGTATATGCCACCGCCAGAGGAACCACCGTATCCTCCGCCGGACGAGCCTCCATATCCGCCACCACCAGAGCTACCGCCGTAAGAGGGAGCTGGAGCAGGAGGAGGAGGAGGAGGAGGAGGAGGAGGGGGAGGAGGAGGAGGTGGTGGGGGAGGAGGAGGAGGTGGTGGGGGAGGAGGAGAAGCAGGAGGTGCAGGGGCAGCCTGGGCATATCCACCGCCACCGGAAGATCCACCGTATCCGCCACCGCCGCCGCCAGAAGAACCTCCGTAGCCACCGCCGCCGCCGCCAGATGAGCCGCCATATCCGCCTCCACCACCACCAGAGGAACCTCCGTAACCGCCGCCGGAGCTACCGCCGTATGAAGGAGGGGGCGGGGGAGGAGGAGGAGGAGGAGGAGGAGGAGGAGGAGGAGGAGGAGGAGGAGGAGGAGGAGGAGGAGGAGGAGGAGGAGGAGGAGGTGGAGGAGGAGGAGGTGCTGGGGCAGACTGCGCGTATCCACCACCACCGGAAGATCCACCGTATCCGCCACCACCACCGCCTGAAGAACCTCCGTAGCCACCGCCGCCGCCGCCAGATGAGCCGCCATATCCGCCGCTGGATGAACCTCCGTAACCGCCTCCGGAGCTACCTCCATACGATGGAGGAGGGGGAGGAGGAGGTGGTGGGGGAGGATCAGGGTGAGGAGGAGGAGGAGCTGGAGGAGCCTGGGCATATCCACCACCGCCAGAAAATCCTCCATATCCGCCGCCGCCTCCTGACGAACCGCCGTATCCGCCGCCGCCGCCAGAGTGGCCGCCGTGACCGCTGCCGCCATATCCGCCGCCGCCGGAGCTACCACCGTATGAGGGAGGAGGAGGAGGAGGAGGAGGAGGAGGAGGAGGAGGAGGACGAGGACGAGGACGAGGTGCTGGTGGAGCAACTTGAGCGTATCCGCCGCCGCCAGATGAGCCTCCGTAGCCGCCTCCGCCGTCAGAGTGTCCACCGTGACCACCACCGCCGCCGTGGCCGCCTCCATGGCCGCCACCGCCGCCGCCGTGACCGCCTCCATATCCGCCTCCGCCGCCTCCGCCGTGTCCTCCGGTGGCGTAGCCGCTGCCGGAGCTTCCGCCGTATGAGGGAGGAGAAGCAGGGGGAGGGCGAAGAGAAGGGGGAGGAGGACGAGGTGCTGGTGGGGCAACTTTAGCATATCCTCCGCCGCCAGATGAGCCTCCGTAGCCGCCTCCATGGCCGCCACCGCCGCCACCACCGCCGTGACCGCCTCCATAACCACCGCCGCCACCGCCAGAGTGTCCTCCGGTAGCATATCCGCCGCCCGACGGAGCAGACGGGTGATACGAGGGAGGAGGTGGAGCAGGTCGAGGAGCAGGTCGAGGAGGAGCTGGCCTAGGTGCTGGCCGAGGAGGAGGAGGTGGAGGGGGAGGAGGGGGAGGAGGCGGGGGCGGAGGAGGAGGAGCCGGAGGAGCAATAGGAGGTGGAGGAGGTGCTGGAGGAGCTAGAGCAGCTTGCGCTTGGGGCGGAATGAAGTAAGAGTCGCCTCCGCCACCGCCGCCGCCGCCAAAGTCGCCAATGATCGAGTTTCCGCCACCGTAACCGCCTCCGCCGCCGCCGTGGCCACCACCACCGCCGCCACCGCCGCCACCGTGTCCGCCATATGACGGCCCGGTATTGTACTGCCTAAGAAGGGAGCCGAAAACTTATGGTCTATTAAGATTTTTTTTTGCCATTTTTTAACTAGAAATTCTATTAGTGAGAGAAAATTTGAAAGGATGAGTTGAGAGCGAGAGGGATGAGAGAGATTGAAGGAGTCTTAGAGAGAGAGAGGTCCAGTGAGAGAGAGAAAGAGTTAGAGACAGAGAGAGAGAGAGAGAAAACCGCTTTTATTTAGTTGTAATATTTTTATAAGGATAAAAAATGACTAACGCGATGGCCGCGCCGCTGAGGAGGGCGAGTAGCCCAACGTGTCGCCACATCTTCTTCTTCTTGGGGTCGGGAGGGAGAGGAAGCCGCTCGCTCTCGACACTTCTTCTGCTGCGCGGTCGACGCCTTTTATACTACGCGCCGGTATTCGAATAGCCGGTGACTCCGTTCTGGTCATCTCTACTCCCGCCTTCGGAAGGTTTTCTCTCTTTCTCACCCTCTCTCTCTCTCACTCTGGTTCTCTCTCTCTCATTCTCGCTCTCTCTCACTCACTTCCCCGTCACTCCCGCTCTCAACTCACATTTTCAAATTTTCTCCAAATCACTTCTTGCACTCTTACTCTCGCATGTTTTGCACTCCGAACATCGTCTTCCTTTTCTGTCTCACTCTACTTTACTCTCGCACTCGGAAGAGCGAGAGAGAGAGAGAGAGAGAGAGAGAGAGAGGGGGAGAGAGAGCAAGAGAGAGCGAGAGGGAGAGAGAAAACCAGTTGTTATCTTGTTAGCCGGTGCGAGATTATGCGAGAGTGCACGAGAGGGAGAGAAGGAGAAGGATGCAGCATCTATTTCATGTCTTTGCTGAGTAAGGAAAAGATGCGAATGCCATGACGGTAATGGCATGTGGTGTCAAGCTAAACGGTGAACGAGAGAGAGAGAGAGAGAGAGAGAGAGAGAGAGAAGAGAAAAAGAAAAAGGGATAGAGAGCGAGAAAGAAAGTAGAATGAGAGAGAGAGAGAGAGAGAGAGAGAAAAGGTGTGAACCGAGACATGGTCAATCTGCTTGAAAAAGCTGCAGCAACAACTTCGGAGCGAGATTGACCAATTTCGTCAGGGAGTAATTTTGACTTGGCACGACTGATCGAGTTCATACTGGCAGAGAAAGAGAGAGAGAGAGAGAGAGAGAGAGAGAGAGAGAGGAAAAGATGAAAAGAAAGAGAGAGTGGCAGACAAAGAGAGAGAAGAGAGAGAGAACCAAGAGAATGTGAAAGACCAACGGTAGAGAATGAGAGGACGACCATTTTGAGAGATGGGAAAAAGCCAGCCGATGGCAGCTAAGGAAGTTGGCCAAAGTGCCAGCTGACTTGTCACCTGACCGGTGCCACTTGAAGAGCCCTTCAATCGCATGTGATCCTTCTCGATTTATCCCTTCGATCTTAGAGATCTTCCTTTCACATTTTCAACTAATATGGATTGTAAAATACCGGGGATTTTCAATATCTTCAGCGTACTGAATAATCTTCAGATTTCACTTTTCACACCGCTGATGAACTCTTTTCACGGATCATATTGAAGAGATTTACTGTCAGTTTAATGCCGAATATAATGTATGTTTTCTGATTTGTGCAATAGTCATGACAGGCAAAGTGAAATTGCATCTTTTCTGCAGAATACTCCTTCTTAATTTGATAATAGTTCACGGAGAAATGTCCTGGATAATTGTACTTGAGAGAGAAATGCTTCCCCTCAATTACGCTCAGGCTACTTTGAGACATTTTCTGTGATCTGTGAATGGAGACATGCCGCAGGTCAGAACAAACTGGATTCTTTTTCACTCGCACTTTTCCTCCACTTTTACTTTATCTCTCGTTCTCCCACTCTCTCTTTCTCGATTGCTCTCTCTGTCTCCCTCATGATTTCGCTCTCTCTCTCTCTCTCTCTCTCTTGCGGAAAGTCACAAAAATGTCTTGGTATACTTATCAGAAGAAGCTCTTGATGATCTTGCTCCAAGTGAATGCTTCCAGAGTAGATTGTCAATACGCTGATGACTTTTTTTTCGGCAGAACATGTTCTCGTTGAAATGCAATACACTTGCAAAAAAGAAGATTTTGGAAAAAAAGAGATGTGTAAGTAAGTACATATTTTATCACATACATACATGCACATATTCCTCGACACTCAATGCCAATCTGATAATATCTTTACCGTCGTTGTCTTAAATGATTACGGCTCTCTCTCTCTCTCTCCTTTTCTTTCTCTCTCTCACATCTTTGTCTCTATGTCTTCGTCTCTCTAACTTTCTCCCTATATATCTCTCTACTAGGCATGCAAAGAATTATGTAATGCATGGCGTATGCCATTTTTATTTCCTTTTCACGAGTAAGACAGAGAGAGAGAGAGTTAGAGAGAGAAAGAGAGAGACAGAGAGAGTGAGAGAGAGAAGGAGAGAAACAGAGAGAGAGAGAGAGAGATGGAACGAACAGAGAAAGTAAGTCACTTTGAGTTCTTGAATGCTTTTTCTTATTGTTTTGCTGAATCAGAGAGTAGCAAGTTCTCCACACTTGCGAGGTTGCAAGTTCGGAACCAAACGCAAGTTCTTGACTTCCACTTATCACTCATCACTCTTTGTCTCACAATCAATCTCTACTTTCACTCTTCCTCTCTCTCTCCCACTGCTTTTTCTCTCTCACTCTCTCTATCTCTAACCCTCTCTATCTCTGTCTCTCTCGCTCTCTCGCTCTCTCTCTCTATCTCTCTTGCCAAATAACACTTCTACGATGATGTGATGTTCGTGGGCGGATAATGTTGTAGAGGGAACGGAGTAAGAGATCGAGCGAGATAAGCTATTGGACAACAAAAAGAGAAAGAGGAAACATAGAGAGTGAGAGAGATAAAGAGAATGAGAGAGAGAAAGATAGAAAGAGAAAGAGAGAGAGAGAGAGAGAGAGAGAGAGAGAGAGAGAAAGAGAGAGAAAGAGAGAGAAGAGAGTGATTCTCATGCAGCTGCCTTGTGGGATGGTGACTGCGCACGACAAGCCATTCTTGTTGTTCTCAAATGGCTATGAGTTTAGCGGATTGGCCTTGCCAGAGCGACCAGAGTGTCTACAAGAAAACTCTTTTATTCTCGGTGTCCTATCTTTGTCTTGTCTTTCTCTGTTTCTCTCTCTCTCTGACTTTCTCTCTCTCTTGCACTCTCTCCTGTCTATCTCTCTCCTCTCTCCCGATTGCCTTTCATTCTCTCAAACGGCCCCATTTTTTCAGCTAATAGCATGTGATCTGAGGGCAGCTAACGGAATTAGAGATCTCGCCATTGGACTTTGAGAGCATCGCTCTCTTCGCGCAGCTGGATATCTTTCTGTGTCGGTTTCACTACCGGGGGATTGACCCCTCTGCTGCGCACTTTCTCGGCCATGCCCGCTCGTTCTCTTCGCGGGTTTCTCTCAGCCCGTTACATGAACGGGCCCCCTCTTAGTTTGGCTGTGCTTTTTCAGATGCAAGAACTCGCAAGGACGCAGTAAAGATCTCTCAACGCCCGTTGTCCATATCATTTTCGCTTCCTCTTTCCACGCCCCGCAAAAGTCGCAGCGAAATCTGAAATCGCCTTGAAGAACATTGGGGATTGGGCGGTCGTTCATTTTGAAACAAAAAGAACAAAGACTGTAAAGGAGAAGAACACTCAGCCGAAATACTATATTTGTATTTGTATTGTCTTACCACTCTAGTCGCTTCTCTCGAAATCACATTTACTTCGCCCATGTGTCAGGCAAAAAGAAGAAAAAGAAAAAATCACAATTGCGTTTTTGGCTCTTTAATTTTTTAAGGTTGACTTGTGTCGTCTTTCATGAGTGTGTATTCTATTCTGTTTTCTTTCACAAAATAAAAGTTCAGGGAGAAAGAGAAGTGTAAATTTTTGTTTATCTGTTTGCAACATTAACATCATCATCAACAGTATTCACATCACAATGGGAGACTCTGGCTATTCCGAGAAGAGCAGAAGGGAAAGGCAAGGAAAGAGAGAATTCACTGGGTGTCTAGCCCTTCTTGTTGAGCAGAGTTGGAGAATGCTCTCTCGAGCGCAATTGGACCCGAATTAACGTAGAGAGAGAGAGAGAGAGAGAGAGAGAGAGAGAGAGAGAGAGAGAGAGAGAGAAGAGAAAGAGAGGGAGAAGAGAGAGAGAAGAGAGAGAGAAGAGAGAGAGAGAAGAGAGAGAGAGGAGAGAGAGAAGAGAGAAGAGGGGAAGAGAAGAGAGAGAGAGAGAAAAGAGGGAGAGAAGAGAGAGAGAGAAGCGAACAATGAGGCAACAGGGTAATTACCTATGCGGTGTACGATGGGATGAGGCCACGGTATGCCAAGCCAATTCTACAGGTTACTGACACTCGTAAAGCTCGACAGACTTGTGGCATTGGCAGTAAAGTGGTGCGTGCTCTTTAGGGAATGGCATTGGAGGAGGGAGCGAGAAAAAGAAAGAGGCAGAGAAAGAGAGAGAGGAAGAGAGAGAGAGAGAGGAAGAGAGAGAAAGAGAGAGAGAGAGGAAGAGAGAGAAAGAGAGAGAAAGAGAGAGAGAGAGTAAGATAGCCTTAGGCGGTCATCATGTGCTTAGCCTTGTGCTTCATCATGCGTCTGCGATGCTTGTGAGCGTGGTGATGATGGTGGTGATGATGGTGCGCGGCGGCAGCAGGTGCCGCACGACGCGCCGCCGCTTTCTCGGCGTACGAATCGGAGGACGTGCCGACGGCGGAGGACTAAATTTTTTTTTAATTATTTTATTTTATTAGTATATTCTAATTTCTTTGTTTTAATATAATCTATAATTTTTATTAGTCTATTTACTAATTTTTTCTCTATTTATTCGCTTATTTAATTTTTTTAGTTTATTCGTTTTTTTCAGGTTTATTTATTTATTCACTTATTCTTTAGTGTATTTCTATTTCTATGTCTGCAATCCACCGACCTCGACAACGTTCTCCTCGAACGACTCGCCCGAGTCGGAGTAGTCATCGCCGCCGCTGCCGCTGTCGCCGCCGCCGGACGGGAACTGTGCCGGTTCACCGCCGCTGGAAGGGCCCTGCTGGTATGAACCGCCGCCGCCAATCGGACCCGGAGGAGGGGGAGGGGGAGGGGGAGGAGGGGGAGCCGGACGATAGGTCTGAGGCGGGGGAGGCGGAGGAGGAGGCGGGGGAGGAGGAGGAGCCGGTCGGTATGTCTGAGGAGGAGGAGGAGGCGGGGGAGGAGGAGGAGGAGGAGGAGGCGGTGGCGGGGGAGGAGGCGCGGGAGGAGCCGAAGGCATGAACGCCTGCTGAGGCATCTGTTGAGGCCGCTGATCAAAACTGGGCGCCATCACGGGCGCCGAAGGGAAGGAGGGCGCGGGGCCGGGAGCGAACTGGAAGCAGACATTTGTTTCTTTTATACTAGCCAAAGAAGCAAGATGGAGAAAAAGAATACTCATTAATAAAGCTACGAAAAGCCAACAAAATAAACATTAATAAATATCTAACGCTCGGCGCCGGCGGAGAATACGACGGACCGACTGGGCCGTAGCTGATCGCCGGGCCTGGCATTTGAGGCGCAGCGTATCCGCCGCCACCGCCACCACCACCGCCACCAATAGGGCCGCCGTAGCCGCCGCCGCCAATCGGGCCTAATGAGTTGAGCACATGCATATAAGACAGTGTTAATTAAAAATATGGTTTTTTTCCTACAATTTTCAAGTAAGCACTGTCTTACATATATGTATATGCAATTTTCGCGGCAGTATTTTCAACAGTTTTTTTTTATTAAGTCTAAAAAGTGAATAAACACAATTAATTTCTTAATGTGTATGTAAGTACCTGGTGCAGATGCATAGCCACCGCCTCCGAATGATGGAGGAGGCATAGGAGGAGGCATAGGAGGAGGCATAGGAGGAGGCATTGGTGGTGGCATAGGAGGAGGCCCTACAGCATAGCCACCTCCGCCGCCACCCATCGGGTATCCACCACCACCACCACCCATGGGATATCCACCGCCGCCACCCATCGGGTAACCACCGCCGCCGCCGTAACCGCCGCCGCCACAGCCGCCACCGCCGCCGCACGGAGGTGGCGGAGGAGGACCGCAGCCACCGCCGCATGGAGGTGGAGGAGGAGCACTGAGAGGGAGAGAGAATCAGAGAAAAGAGAAAGAGAGAGAGGGAGAGAGAGAGAAGAGAGAGAGAGAGAGGGGAGAGACAGAGAGAGACGGTTCAAGCGATAAATGAAATTGATAAATCATATTTTCTTTTCTCACTATAATGAAGGCCGTTCGAGATTCAAGTGGTTGCTTGCAACGAAAACAGGACCGAAATTAGAGCAGAAAGAAAAAGAAGTTTTCGAACAATGTAAGATTCCAGCTAACTTCGAGAACCCCTTTGTCAGCTTATGAAATTGTTTTCCCAAACCACAATGCCAAATAGCCTTTGTTCTTTGTTCTGAATAATCCGCTTGGTGCTTCAGTCTAAAGTGAATCGGCGTGGTACTCAACCGTTGAGGGGTCAAGTGAAACTCGCGTGAGTGGGACAGAAAGGGAAACTAGGGTTGTTGAAAGAGAAAGAGACAGTGAGAGACAGGGAGAGAAAGAATAGAGAGAAAGAGAGAGCGCAAAGAGAGAGAGAGAGAGAGAGAAAGAGAGAGAGAGAGACAATGGAATTAGGCGAAAGTTGAATTGGGTACAATTTCGTGAGGCAATGGTGAAATGCGTGACACAAAAACAGATACAAAACATGCTAATAATGGATGGAAGAAGCACTCTCAAGCACTGCTTGCCGTAGAATGCACTGTAGATGGACTGAATGGCAACTCGAGTGAGAAGAGAAGGAAGAAAGGATTACTGGGCTTACAATTAGTTTTTCTTATGCTAATTTTGAATTACATTTGAAATTTCAAGCAAGACATAACGGATAACTACGCAATGGACAGTTTAAAATGATTGCAAATATTATTATTTTAAAAAAAAAGTTAAATTAAAACATATTAAAAATGCTCACCATCCACCGCCACAGCCGCCGCCACCGCCGCCGCCAAGGCCGAGCAGACTGAAGAGGAAGCCATTTGTTGTCGTGGCCGTCAGCAGCACGAGAATGACGGCGCGAGCCATCTTTCTGGAGAGGATAGAAATAGAGAGAGAGAGACAGTAAGAGAGAGAGAGGGTGCGAATAAGAGAGAGAGAGAGAGATATAGAGAGAGAGAGTGAGAGAGGGAGAGAGAGAGGGAGAGAGAGAGAAAGAGCAAGTATGTTGATTAATTTAGCCGAGATATGATACTGACAAGGGACTATTATCATTTAAAAAATATTAAAAACAATACAAAAGAGAGTTCTAATGTGCAAAATGTAAGCTTTCACAATCAGCTTCAAAACATTCGATTTTTTCTTCAATAAAATCTTGAAAAAAAAAAGTTGAGAATCTTTTCGTTTACAATCAGCCGAGTTATCAAGAATTACTGATAATAATAATGGCATGATTAAAGTAGAAAACAAGCAAGCAAAACTAAACAGCTAATGCAGTCGCTGACTGTATACTAGTTGGTGTCCTTTGGTAGAAGCTGGCAGCTTATATACGGAGCGCTTCACCCCGAGGGTGGTGGAAGATGAGAGAGTATAGTCTTGTGAGTTAGAGAAAGAAAAAAGAGAGAAAGACAGAGAGAAAAGGTAGCAAGACAGAATGTGATCACCTCAAAGTGGATTGGAATGTAAGCTTCTATAGAAGAGGCTCATGATGAGGACAATGAGAAACTCTCGCAGTCATGACTGTTTCAAATGCCCATGAACTGGTACAAAGCCCGGGGGAATAAAGAGAGACGCAGGGAGGAGAGAGGGATAGAGTGAGAGAGAGAGAAAGAGAGACAGAAAGAAAGAGAAAGAAAGAGAGCGTAGGCGGAGAAATAGAGAACCCAGAATAAGTAGGCCGTCCCTGCACAATGGCACAACATCGAGTGCACAATCTGCCAAAGGGCATTCGTGCTGTGTTTTTTTTCTGTAAGCTAAATAGGTCTAGAGAGGGAAAAAGAGAAAGAGAGAGGAAAAGGGAGAGAGAGAGAGAAAAGGGAGAAATAGAGGAAAAGAGAGAGTGAGAGAAAAAGGAGAGAGAGAGAGAAAAAGGGGGAGAGAGCGAGAAATTGAGAAAGAGAGAGAGAGAGAGGGGTGTAAGAGGGAGAAGAAGAAATTGACAGTGTGAGAAATAAATGGAAACGAAGGTGTTCATTAGGCGACCAGGCGCTGATTGTCCGCCTGAGGTTGGTTACCTGTTCTTGCCACTCGCCCATTGAGAGTGCGACTGTACAACATGTGAAATTGATCACACGATTGGAAGAGTGGAGGAAGAGTATGAGAGATGCACGTAGACAGAGAGAGAGAAAAGAGACTGAGAGAGTGGGAGAGAGAGAGAGCAACTGAGAGAGGGAGAGAGAGAGGAAGTAAGAGAAAGAGAACGGCACAGTTCAATATTAAATCATATAATATTCATCTACTCCTCCTTATTCTCGCGTTCAAACGAACATTTGACTCAATCAATCAATTTTTTTTCAATCAACGCTTTATTTCAACGGGTTAATGGATTCCGTGGAGCGCCATGAGTCTTCGCCATTCTTGGGGATTTGATGCATGCATGACATTTGACTCACGACGTTTAAAAGAAGACAATTGAAAAATGAATTATTCATAAATCTCTAACTCTATTCATCTCTTTCGCATATGCTTGTACATATGTATGTACATATATCACACTATTTATATATATATATACTTGATCCCTTCAGTCTCCCCCTCCCTCTCTCCCCGTCTCCCTCACCCATCGTCTTTTCTTCATATATTCCCTGTATTCTTTTATCACGCTTTATTTATTCGCACCCCAACGCTTACTCTATTCTTTTGCAGGGAAATCACAGTAATGCTGAACAATTTCTATATGTATAGTCAACAGTACATCAGCGACTATCTGATTAAAATTTAAAAGCAAGTTTCATTTGCAGTAATGTTGCAAAAAAATGGACACTTCTAAAGTTCAAATCACTTGCTGCCTACTTATTACTCCTTGGTAAAAGCTTGCGTCTTATATATATATATGCACATATATTCGAAGGAGCTTCCATAGAGGGTTTCAAGGAATGAAGAATACAATCTTGCTGAAGAGATAAAGAGAGAGAAAGGGAGAAGAGAGAAGAGAGAAATGGAAGGAATTTAAGCTTCTAGAAGATCGGTAGAATAACAGGAGATATAAAAAAAAACACACCCTGCAGCCATGACTGTTCGAAATGTTCATAAACAGGCACAAAGATAGGAATGTTACTTAAAGGAGCATGAAACCCATTCTTTTCATGACTTAAGCTATTACACTAGTCTGTATATGTCCTTCATGCGAACACTTCTGCAAAGTAAAAAGATTCAAAAGTACAGCATTCACGAGAAATTTGCATTAAAAAAATGTGCCTGAATCACTGAAATTTTTGGTGCGAAACACTATATTTCTGTTCTTTGTATATTGTTCAGAAAATTAACTCCTTGATATTCACCACCAGTCTGTAGGCGGGAAAATATTTTTAAATAATCTTCTCTTGCAATGTCGAAATAAATGAAAACAACCATTTCCAGTCCTTTTTTCGCTGTTCTTTTGTCATTAAGCGAAGATTCCCCAGAAAATATCGAAATTTTGAAGAATATATTTGACGTTCAAAATTTTTCGAAAAGTTTTACGAGTCCGTGTGCACTGTTTATCAGTACAAATATAATAATAAAAGAGAAGTGCATTATAGTATCTCGGCAGTTTTTTGCAAATTGTTCCGCGCAGGAGTTTTGGGTGTTCATGCTCCTTTAAAACTTATGTAAACTGAGTGGACGATAAAACACGTAAATATTGCACGAGATTCGGACAAAGAAAGGGAGAGAGAGAGAGGGAGACATAGAGTGGAGCGAGAATAAGAGAGAGAGAGAGAGAGAAAGAGAGAAAGAAAAAGAGAGAGAGAGAGCAGAGA
Organism: Allodiplogaster sudhausi; assembly: GCA_945643635.1. Classification (NCBI taxonomy): domain Eukaryota; kingdom Metazoa; phylum Nematoda; class Chromadorea; order Rhabditida; family Diplogasteridae; genus Allodiplogaster; species Allodiplogaster sudhausi. The sequence goes on along the minus strand of CALZFC010000030.1, from coordinate 4,410,810 downwards.
AAATGAGATGGATATATACATCTGAAATCAAGAAATGTGATGTATCCTCTTTGCTGTCTCCTACTACACATCAAAGTGAGCTAATTTTCAATCATGAAAACACCATCAAAATAAGAAGAAAAATCTTGTACTGAAACATTTCCACTAATCAATCTTTTTTTTCGCTGTCGCACGGTCTCTGTCTCTTAATCTGTCAATATCCCACTCTTTCTCTCTCTCTCTCACTCTCTCTTTCGCTCTCTCTCTTTCTCTCTCTCTCTCTCTCTCTCTCTCTCTTTTGCTCTCTCCTTCCCATTCATTCTATTTCTTTAGGTTGAAAACCAACGGCTACTATTTTATAAAATTAAGAATAATTAAGAAAATTATCAGAAGATAAAAAAAAAATAGGTAACACTGACAAGGCATCTCTTTATTAACTGCACAGAAGCATAGTTACTACACAACGAACGACCAAACATTAAATTCGTACGAAATTAGGCAATATACGACCTGTGGTAACATTGGCGCGGAAATTAGTCATTCAAATGTTCGCATCAAAATTCTGCTCGGATCTCACGCAATTAATAGTCTAGCTGCAGTCGGTGGAGGTTGTTGCGTTGGAAGCATGCGAACACTTTCTTCTCTTTATTGGTGAGGTTTTTTTCTTACGTTCTACTTTTCTTCGTCTTGGTTCCTGACAAGCACAGTGGAGGACTGCTCGCCGTTCTAGCACTTTCTCCCCGGTTTTGGTGGTTCTGGTTTTTGGTTTTTTTCCCGAGTTCTTGCTACGTAATTGGTTCAGTTCTTCGCTCGCTGACTATTTTCCCCCTT